>PVJA010002174.1:89440-111167 GCA_004027025.1 Myocastor coypus | reverse complement strand
TTTTTTTTTTTTTTTTTTTTTTTTTTTTTTTTTTTTTTTTTTTTTTTTTTTTTTTTTTTTGAACCAGGTATAAAACTCAGGACCTTGTACTTTCCTTTCCAGGCAGGCACTTAGGCACTTGTGCCCCTGAGCTATCTCTCCTGCCCTAGAAATAGCTCCATGTATATTATGATAGCTTTTATATTTCATTCACAAGTTCAGGAATATACTGCTGTTAGACTATAGCCTTGTTTTATGATTAAGATTAGACTCTGTTCATTTGACCTAGGACTTTCCTGCTTTATAGTCCAAGGAATAACTTGGTAGGTTTCCTGCTTAACTTCTAGGAACACCATGATCAATTACATAATGCTACTTACTATTCAGCCCAAGTCAGAGTATTCTGATCACTGCTATAATCTTCTGTCCGGTATGGTAACCACTCCCTATGGCCATTAGCAGTCCAGTGTCAACATTTGGTCCAAGCCACCTTGGAATCCAGTTACTCCTATTCTAATTACATTTACCAATATGATGCTGGCAGTTTCCACTGTGAGGTCTAATTTATAGAAGACAGTGACCAGAGAGTACATCAAGGATTCTGAGGCTTACCTTGCAAATCCTTTTCTTCCCATAGTGTTGAAACATGTGTCATCTAGACTTTCTCAGTGAAGATCTTAAATAATATATCAATGCTAACATTCAAATCTCTGTTAGCCTTTAAATGTCTTCTTCTACATTAAACTAAGACATGTCCAGCACTTCTGTTTGTCTTACTGTGGGCTACCTTTTCTTCCAAGCTTTTTACCAATCAGCCACCCAAATTGTAGAGCCCTTTCTAACTCCTTATACTATGGAAGAATTAAATGCAAAATGTGTGCTTAGTACGGGGACACAGAGGAAAGGAATCTACAAGGTATGGTGTGCCTAAGGAGAGTGACTTAGACAGAAAACATTCTCTCAGGCTTTCACAGAGAGTAAACTGGTCAAACAACGGCTGTGACTCATCCAGATGGCTGACACTGACAAAAGTTCTATAAAATGCTGTACATGGTTTCAAGGTAAATCCTGAAGGGATTTAATTGACCTTGTCAGATACAAAAGTTGCTTGTTTTGTTATATAGGTTTTGCTTCAACATGGCATTAACCATCCAGCAGAAAAGTTTAACCAGGAGGCATAAAATTTAAAGCCAGATAAACATGCTGAGCTGTAAAAGGCTCAAGTCAGTAGCTTCCAACAATGCTGGTTCTGCTACTAACCCATTTCTTTTATGGAATATTGGACTATGTGTACAATGACTTTCTCTTAGCTCAATGAAAAAGAATATTTGTACCAATAGTGTTTAGAAAAGTTATCGTGTCTGCATCTTGTACTCTGATCAACTATGAAGACAACAGTATACATTGTACTAATTATTATAGCTGTCCTACTAACATGTTTTGAAACTGTCTCATTGTGATTTCTTATTGAGAGTAATAAAACTATTGAAAATAAAAATAGAATGAAGTGAAAAAACAAAATCTGTGCTTAGGAGCCCATGTCAATAAATTTAGCTTGTTCTTTTATGTCATTTCTACCATTAATCCATGTTCTTTTTTACTTTTTTTTTTTTTTTTTTGGACAGGGTCTCACTGTGCAGTTCAGGCTGGCTTTGAGCTCACTTTTGTAGCCCAGGCTGGTCTCGAGCTCACAGCGATCCTCCTGCCTCAGCCTCCCAAGTGCTGAGATTACAGGTTTACTTTATTTTTTGTTTCTTTCTGTATTAATACAGGGTCTACAGAGCCTCACTACTTATATCATACTCACAGTGATTCTCCTGCTTTCAGCCTCCCAAGTGCTGGGATTATAGGCGCTCACTATCGCATCCAGTCTCAATCACCATCTCAGCATACCCCAGAGGTGGGGCTGACATGGCACATTGTGGATCGAACCCAGGCCCCACTGCATTCTACCTAAGTAGGTACTTTAGTTCACTGAACTATCAGGCTGACCCTCCATGTTCTTAGTATCCATTCCCACACATGTTCCTCAGATTTTGTGTGTGTATACATCTTAAAAATCCAGCAGTAATTTGAAACTTAATGTACTTTGTAATGGATCACCATTCATTAAACCTTTCCTCTTTAGGAGAGACTTGAGTCTAGATAGGTGGAGAAGCAAAGAGCATTCAAGGTGAGTCCTGAGGACAGTCATCATTGTCTGATGTGGCAACTTCTGAATGGGGGATGTGTTAGTTTCCTCTGAGAATGCAGGATATATCCCTTCAGAGTAGATGTAGAGGAAAAGAAAGCACTTCTTCCAACTTTGGGGAAACTATTTCTATTGCAGGTGGCAAAACCTCTTCCTTTATCAGTAAAGACTGTTACGGTTCAAATATAAAATGCCCTATGATGGTATCATATGTATGGGAGGTTTTATTTTTGATAATAGGAACACTACACTAATTAATAGTTGAATGGGACTTGGTTGAAAGAGGGTCAAGGAGATGTAAGACCATAAAGCATGGATTCTTGTCCCTGGATTTTTTCTTCTCTCTCTGCTTCCTGTGTCCCATGGGACTAGCACCTTCCCTTTGCCATGATCTGCTGCTATGCCTTTTCTGCCTTGAAGGTGACCAACCACACTGAATGCTTTAAAAAGTGCAAGCAAAAATAAATCTCTTCTGCACTAAGTTTTGGCCTCAGCTATTTTGTTCCAACTATGGAAATTCTGACTAGTACAGATAATTAATACCTAGAGTTGGTGTTGTTGCTGTGACTGTACCTGACCATGTGATTCTGAAACTTATTGGCAGGAGTTTGGAGAGCTTTTGAGGTAAAGGCTAGAGAAGTCCTAGAATGCTGTAAATGCTCTTTGATTGATCTATTTGTCAGAATTCAGAACATAGGAATTCTAGTGGGAATGTGGATGGTTAAGGCCAGCCTGATGAGATTTTTGTTGAGAACAAGAACTCTATCAGAAACTGAACTGGTGGTCATGTGTGCTTCATTTTGGCAAGAACTTCTCTGTTTTGTCCACATCCTATAATTGTGTAAAGATGGATTTAAAGATGGCAAACTGCTTGAACAAGTGGAGGAAATTTTACAGCAGCCCCAGTAGTCAAACTGGCACAGGTAGTGCTGGTTCCTATTAGCCTGATCTTCAGGGAGAATCAGGAAGAAAAAGTGGAAGTGCATGATTTGAAGTTTTCAGTTTCAGCAGAAAGGAAATACCTACAATAAAAATGAAAACATTCAAGAAGACAGAAAAGATTAACATTAAAAAGAAATAAAATATTTTGCTTCAGGATAATAAGATAGCTAACAGGATCTCAGGAACTGACCAAGTCCATGCTTTACATGCTCAGGAATGTAAAAAGATAAGCATGTTTAAAAGACTTTGCTTTAAGAAGAAAGCCCCCAAGGAATCCAGCTCATTTATTGATGCCTAAGGAAGAATTTTATGGAGTTCGCTCATTTAGACACTAAAGAGACTACTGTTGTCATGGTCTAAGGGGGACTAGCTGCTATTCCAACGTGTAGCAGAAATTGGGGTCATGCACATGGTGCTAGCTTTTCAGGCATGCAGAATGCAAAAGTTGTGGGATCAGAAAGGCATCCACACAGATTTCAGGAAAGGTCTTGTAAATTAGGGAGTATGCCGGGGGAGGATATTATGAAGCTATGAAAATAAAGTCCAAAGTTCAGTAGAAACTCCAGGAAGTAGGAGATGTCAGGGATGCTGATTATCTTCTGAGGAAATCCACAGGGGTGAGCAGAACCAACCCAAAAGAGAATCTGTGTGGACTGTAACTATAAGGGTATAGGAGCAGAGCTGACCAAGTTCTTTGAAGTTCACATCTCATCACACCCTGCCCTGAGTGCTGGACATGGAGCTATAAGATTTAATATTTCCTCCATGGGGTTTCAGTCTTGTTTTGGATCCATTCCCTTCTATCTCTCTATTTGTACCTCTTGTAATGGAAAGGTATACCTATGCCGTTATATATGTAAGTTCTTTTCCATTTCCATGGGGGCTTACAGGTAAGGAGTTTGCCTTGAATTTTACAAAAGACTTTGAATTTGGACTTTCAGCAGTGCAGAAACTGTGAAGACTTCAACTTTTAGGGGTGAATTGATGCATTTTGTGCAATGATATAGACATAAATCTTCTGGAGCCAGGAGCAGGATGTCATGGTTTAGCTTGAAAACGTCCCCAAAATTCTCCTCTATGTGGAACGTGATTGGATCATGTGTACATTATAGTCATCAATGGACTTATCCATTGATTCACTTAGTAGCTAAATGTGCTGTTAGATGGTGGGGCCTGGTCACAGACAGTCTGCTAAGGGTGACCTGTGAGGGTGTATTCTTCGAGCTGGCTCCTATCATCTCTCTCTTGTTTCTTTGCTGCCTCAGGATAAGCACTGTTCCTTTGCCATCCCTTCTGTCATGCCTTTCTGCCATGCTGTGTCTATGTTGGAGCCATATACTGAATTCTTGGAAAGCCATGAGCCTAAATAAACCTGTCTTCTTTGAATTATGGGTGTCAAGTATTTTGTCTCCATCATGGAAATTATGTAACATAAAAACATCTAAATGTAGGGGCTCGATGACCCTAATTTTCTGCATGCAGATTCTCACCTAAATTACAGAATCCCATTCTTTACCAAGGAGCATTCTCACTTTAAGTCGTTTCCTAAAAGCTCAGGAATGCAACTTGTGTTTGTGTTTTCACTCAGCCTCTCATAAGATGAGATTCTATAATTGGATTTTCAGAAATTTCAACTACAGGGAACAGGGTCTCCTTCAAGGTAAATGGAGAAGCTCTTAGATCATCTATGTGACCCTTGGCTAAGAAATGGAATTCCTGAGCTCATCTTTTCTTTAATTTCACATTTTCTAATAACATTAGGACTTTCAATGATATTGGAACCAACCAACACATTCTATTCATAAGTTTTGTGAAAATATCATTTAGAGTACCCAGCTCCTTGTTTCTTAGGAGTGGCTGTATTAGGAATGCAGATATTTTGTGTCTCTCTATGAGCAGTTTAGCTCTGGACAATCAGCACTCTCTTTATTACTAGAAACAGCATTAGTAGTATCTTTAAATCTGACCGAATAAGAGAGCCAACTCTAGAAATCTTACAGGCTAGAAACTTTAATCTTCATTTGACAGAGGAGAAAATGGAAGCTCTGAGAGTTGGTGACCCAAAGAAGATTCAGACTGAATCTCAATTCATTGCTGGAACTGCTTTTACTTTCTTCAGAATAATTGTCACATCACTGATTGATATCCAGCTTATGGTTTTCTAGCATCGTCCTTTCCGTCTAACAATTGTTAAATAAGTAAATGTGATTTGTGTTTTTGCCAGTTTTCCCCCATTTCTCTATCTAACTTGTTTGACTATTTCCAACCTGTTTATTCTACTAGTGAAAATGATTTAATTTTTTGTCTTTTTGAGACAGGGTCTCACTGTGCAGTTCAGGTTGGCCTTGAACTGACTTTTATAGTCCAGGTTGGTCTTGAACTCACACCAATCCTCCTGCCTCAGCTTCCCAAGTGCTGAGATTACAGGTAGTGAAAGTGATTTTAAAATTAATTTCTCTTATGAGAGTAGTCAACTATTATACATATCATGCAGGATCCTATGAAAGATATTTCTACTGCACTCATGTTAGTCATGGGTTTAAAAACAAAAACTAAATATATTATCAAAGACTAGTAGAATAGCAAACAGATTATCTTATATCAGTAGCAACTTTACTACGTCATTATTATACAATAGTACATTTTATTGGCTTTTTTTTTTTTTTTTTTTTTCTTTTTGCCGAACCAGGGATCAAACTCAGAACCTTGCATTTGCCAGGCAGGCACTTGTGCACCTGAGCTATCTCCCCTACAACAGTACATTTTAAATTTTTCTTTTGGGGGCTGGAGAGCTAGCTCAGCAGCCTAACCACCTGCCCAGCAAGTGCAAGGACCAGGTGTGAGCCCTGGTACCTCATACTGCGCCAGTCCAGAACCCTTGGCACACCATGCCAGCTGTGAAAACTGGATGTGCTGGCCCACCTGCCTGTAATCCCAAGGCTGGAGAGGATGAGACGGGAGGATCACTACAAGTGTGCAGTGAGTTGTGTAGAAAGACCCTGTACCAATAAATAAATAAATAATATTAAAGTTTCCTTTTGATAAATATCTAAGGGCATATATAAGAACAAAAGCACATACTTTAGTTGCTGTTTCTATTTTCTTAGTTTTTTAAAGTCCATGTTATTATGTCAAAGGTGTGTCAAAGCCACTATTACCTGTATGTGGTGATATGGGTGTTCAGAGTCACCCATAGCTTCTGGCTCAGTGATTGTTGTTTTGTATCTTCCCTTCTCAGTCCCCTTTCACTATTGCATTCAAATCACTAAATGTAAAAGCTTATTTGCATTTTCCTGGCAATGCTCTTTGTTGTCTCAGAGCCCAAGCTCATATATTAGATGCATGGAAAAAGTAGAGGCATAGACGATAGAAACAAAATAAACAGATGGTTGCCTTGACAGTCTATAAGAGACTCTTCCATGATCATTTTTCATAGTGTTCTTTTGCATTAAATAATGGCATGGGGATATAATTTGTATCGTAATGCCCTCCTGCAAAATGATAATGTGGTCACAGGAGCTCACCTTTGTCCTAAAGGCACCACAATGGGTTTGACTCTTCTGAACATCTTTCCACATCACTTCAGAAAGTGTTTCCCAAGCCCTGTTCTCAGGGCCAATTGCTAATATTAAGGGCAAACTCCAGAGAGCCAAAGCAGGTGTGCTGTCATATTTGGTGGAAGGCAGACGTGAGACATTATTATTTTACAAAGTGAGATGCCTTGGTCCAAGAGCATTTAGAATGACACTAAGAGATGGAGATGAAAAGTCACTTCAGATGAGAGGAGTAGGCAAAAGACATGCAGGAGGTAAGATACTGCTGCCTGGGAAGCTGAATTTGAGCCAAATTTGAACTGAAGAGATTTGGTTCTGACAGGAGTAATTAATGATGGGGGATAGTTAAGGAGTTCCCAGTTTAAGGAAGACAAAAAAACAATAGAATTGTTTATTTTGACATTGAGATGCACTAGTTTCTACTATGCCTATTTGTAAATTGTATATTTTTTCATAAATGTGCTTTTAAAAACAATACAGCATGAGAGGCAGAATTTAAAGTTACACTGGCACTTCCTAGCTTTATGTGGAAGTTGTAAAATCTCTGAGCCTTAATATTCTTATCTGTAAAATGGAGATAATAGATAATAGTGTCTGTTTCCCATAGTATTGCAAGAATTGTGTGAGGTATTTTGTGCAAACTGTAAGCACCGTGCCTGACATCTGTTGTCAATTACTTACTGCTCCAAAGCACAGTGTTCATGAGATTTTCCCCACTGAAATATCCCACTAGGCTTTCTAATGACTTTTCTAAATGCTTGTTCCTATTCTAGTGCAAGAAAAAATTCCAGGAATAAAATATCATATTAAAAAATTTTATAGTATTGGGAGCCAAAACTCACCGTATTTTGGGAGCCTATAAGGTCACGTTTTCTTTTCATGCCAAATTCCAACAGTCTGTACCCTTCTTTTATTTGCCTTCAGAAAGTTTAATCTTTTTCCCAAGTATCCAAGTATTTTCAGGACTCCTTTGAGAATTTTTCTTTTCCTTTTTGTTGCTAGAGATCAAACCTAGGTCCTCACATATCTTAAGTATGCATTGTAGCATTGAGCTACTCCCCCCAGCTCCTGCAAAATTTTCATTCAGGGCATCTCCATGCTTGATCTTACTTTGCCACGTATTATAGTGGCCAATTTACCTTCATAAAATGAGTTTCATAGTCGAGCGTGGTGGCTCACGCCTGTGATCCCAGCATTCTGGAGGCTGAAGCAGGAGGATTGGTGCAAGTTCAAGACCAGTCTGTGCTACAAAAGTGAGCGCAAGGCCAGCCTCCACTGCATAGCAAGACCCTGTCTCAAAAAGACAAAAAAAAAAAAAAAAAAAAAAAAAAAAAAAAAAAAAAAAAAAAAAAAAATGAGTTTCATGCAATGTTTTTCTCTACCTGGAGTCCAAGCCCCAGCTTCTGAAGATCCTCCCATCAAAAAGCAGCAGTTTTCTTCTGGTCCCAACCTGAAGCCCTAGCTTGCCTTCTTTGGAGGGTGCTTCTCTGTTGAAGGATCACTTCCTTTATGGGAAACCTCACTCCCTCCAGGGAACCTTCACCAGGCGACAAATAGCACTCATTCTTTGCTGTGCTGAATTGCCAACCCCATGTAGAGGGAAGCAGGGCCTATAGAAAGGATGAGGGCCATGTATGGTGGTTCCTGCCTGTAATCCCAGCACTTGGGAGGCTGAGGTAGGAGGATTGTTTCAAGTTCAAGACCAGCCTGGGCTACAAAAGTGAGCTCAAGGCCAGCCTGAACTGCATAGTAAGACCCTGTCTCAAAAAGAGCGAAAGAAAAAAAAAGAAAGATAAAAAATAGCAAAAAAGATAGATAAAGTAGATAGATAGATAGATAGATAGATAGATAGATAGATAGATAGATAGATAGATAAATTCCACAGTTGTGGCAGAAAATATACAAAGTGAGCCTGGGATATCTTTTTGTATCAGAAAGTAAGGAGAACAGACTCATGAATGTGTTGTGATACAGGGGCCAATAAGAAGGGGCCCCAGAGGACAGGCTAAAGATGAGATTCACTGAGCATCTAAACAGGTAAGTACAGAAGTCTGAAGCATATTGTGTACATTAAAATAAAAACACTTTGGTGCCAGGGAGATAGCTTCGTGGCACAAGTGCCTGCCTGGCAAGTCTAAGGTCATGAGTTTGAACTCCGGTCCTGAAAAAAGAAAAATAATAATAAAATAAAAACACTTCATAAACTGAATGAGCACACCCAAAATAGCTTCATCAGACACAATTGCAATGCCAACTCTTTATTCAAAAAAGCACCATTAAAGGGAAAGGAGTAAACATTTAGCTTTTTTCTCTGCATAAAACATATTGCATGAAATTGAAATTACTCTAGTTCATAAAGAAAATTTCTGACTATGATTATTTGTAGTGCCAAGGATCAAACCCAGTGCCTTACACGCTCAGCAAGTGCTCTACCACTGAGCTACATTCAGCTCCAAAATTATTTTTTACATAAAAATTGCAGCTAATAAATGCGAAAGACAGAAACAACCAAGGCATCATGTTGCAACCCCAATGAAATAACCAGTTCACATAATTAGAAAGAGATGAAACCATTAGATGAAAGGTTGACGAGGAACTTAATGACTGAGGAGATGAGGCCATTACATCATGATTCACTGCTGCTCACTGAAAATGAAACAACCAGACACTGAATGCTTCCTGACTAAATGCAGTATCACATTTGAGGGTTCCTGTGTCCCAGAATTGAATTTGAATCTAACCCAGACTGGAGAACCAAATTTCACTTAAAGGAGTGTAGGAATGCAGACCCTGCAAGGCAAATCCATCTCACTAGACATTCCACAGAGCAGGGGGCCAGTTCTGACAAGTCAGGGGCAGAAGGGAGAAATGGTAGATAGTGGGACAGCCAAGAGATCGAAAGCCCAGTGTAATGGCTGAGACCCAGTTTGGGTCCTGGTTCAAACAAATAAACTATAAGAAAGGCAAAATAAATAAATAAGTAAAAGAGGGGGAGAGAGACACACACACACATATACAGAGAGAGAGAAACACAGAGAGAGAGAGAGAGAAGAGAGAGAGAGAGAGAGAGAGAGAGAGAGAGAGAGAGAAACACAGAAAAAGAAAAAAAAAAGATGGCCAAATCTATATAATTGTGGAATTCGGGTGACAGATAAAAAATAAAAAATGGAATACATGTGTGACCATTGTGCCAAGATCTTGGTAACTATTAAAACTAGAAATGGCTACATGAGGATCCTTTGTATTTATCTCTATTTTGAGTGGCTATAAAAATGTCTATAGCATTCAAAGATAACAAAATGGACAGGCTTCTGCACTGCCGGTGCATGCCTTAGAGTCTGGGTTGTGCGGATGGAGATGATAGCATGGGTGCAATTTTGGACCAGACTGAGCCACATGCAGTAACCCTGAGTGCTTTGGAGTTCTCTGGGCATGAGAGAAGCCAAGCCTCAGATTTCTTGGTGCATTTTGTAGTGTCAGCCACAGCTCCTACCAGCACATACATTACCAGTAATCTTCATGCATCTCCCAAGAGCAAGCAATGATTTCCTAGGAAAGTGCACTATAAATTCTAACTTAGAAAGAAACCACCTCCTCAGGCACATTATTTAGAGGAAGATAATTTTTCCAGAAGAAAGCATTCTGGAAAGAGGTTTAGTTTTGTGGATCCTCCCTACCCTCTCTAGCTCCTTCCAAAAATAGGGACTGTCCTCTATCATGACGTCATCCATACCTGTTGGGGCAGGAACTGTTTGCCTTTAGGTGAAGTCAAGTTACTACCTTTTATTATGGAAACTACGCACAAGAAATTTTTGTTATCTGAATTATTTTTCAATGCGCAACGCAGTATCGCTACAAATACATTGCTGTGCAGGACTGTTTTCTGTTTGTGTATTTGCTAAGTCAAGGTAACTCATATAAGTGGACTCATAGAAGTTGCCCTTTGTGTCTAGCTATTTTACTTAAAATAATGTTTTCAAGATTTATCCATAATGTACCATGTATCAAATTTCCTCTGTTTGGGGGTTAGGGGTGTAGTTTAGTGGTAGAGCATGTGTCTAGTGTGTTCAAACCCCTGGATTTTATCCCCAGCACTAGAAAACAATATTCTTCCTTTTAAGGCTAACTAATATTTCACTGTACTTATAGTCCACATTTTTTGTATCCAGGTGTGTATCAGTGCACACTTGAGTTGCTTTTACCTGTTACCTATTGTGAATAACACTATGAACATGGGAGTATATAGCCACCACTTGTTAAAATATAATCCCCACCAAGAATTCAAAAGTTTGATGGATAGCTCTCAGGTCAGGTGTGAACTCAAGGTGCCTGGCTCTCTCTCAGAGATCTCTGGCCAATCTCACTCCCAAAGGACCCTGAGCCTTTCCAGGAAGAGACAGCTCAGATCCTCCTGACATCGCAGAGCCCCCAGGTAGGTGGTCCCTACCTTCCCCTTAGTATACTTTATTTTAAAAAGATTTAAAAAACCAAAAAACATATTGGTAAGAGACTTAAAAAGTAGAAATTAGTTTCTTCCTCCCATCTCCCATTCTGTAAAGGTTGGCTATGTGAGCAGTTGCTGTTTCCCAGGTTACATTCCAGACATGCATTTGCTTTGTTTTTTGATAAAAGTTTGCATTTTACTGTACCTTCTGCCGTGTATTGCCTTTCCACACAGTGGGAAACTTTATAAACTCTAGGGCACTTCCTATTCCCATACTGTTTACAGCCAGGCTAAGTTAGATATTCTTATGCATACACCCTTGCATGTTATTATATGTCAGAAATGAAAATGTTGGGCCGAAGTGTGTGGATATTTAAAAAATTAATAGCTATAAACAAATTTTTTCCAAAAGGATTATGCTAACTTTATCTGTTAGTTTCAATGAAAGGTTTGTGCTTATTCTTTCAAGATTAGGGCACACATTCCAAACATTTTATTTTTTCCGGTTGGATGACTAAATATTCTTGGACTTTCTACTAAGCACAGATAGACTATACTACTTAATTAAATTCTTCCTGGCAGCTCTCAGTTAAATTACTGAAATCACCTAATTTTAACAACTCAAGTCTGTATAGAGCCTTTGGCAAAATGTAATTGTGTATTTCTGATGATAATAAATTTCAGTGTTTCTCCTCTGAGGTATCAGAGCATATAAAATTATTCTTGTAAATATTCACATCTCTTACTTTCAAGATTACATAAATATATGTATTTTTAAATACCAACTATCATTTCATGAAAGATTTTGTTCCCTTTACCCTTCTCTTTTTGAGCTTTGACTCTGAAACGCTATAAATTGCTTACAAAAATCAAGTCTTCTAAAGCTTTTATGCCAATTTGCTTAGAATACCTATCCCGGGCCTCAATTATAATTGCTTAAACGGCTCCAATCCCATGGGCATGGTCAGCCAAAGCAAGGGAGCTCATGGCTATATTCTGAATGTAAAAATTTCATCAGCTATAGAAAAAGAAAAAAAAAAACAGCATTCAAATATTTAAGAGAGCCTGCTCCTTGCCAGCAAAAGCTTCTAACAGGAGTTCTGGAGCTGGAGAGGCCGTATCTATCATGTTTATAAATATTTTCACTTCTTCAAACAACAGAAAGGAGGATGAGCGCAGAGGGGAGGAGGGGAGTCCCTCTTCGCCTTGTGGTTCTCAGGCCAGAGTCCTGGTAGCAGCGCTCCTTTTGTGTGCGTGCTGCGTCCTCTCCAGGCGTGTCTGCGTGGTGCACAGGCGCATCCTGGGAGTGGCTGCCTGCTCAGAACAGGCTGGCTGTCCTCTTAGAGAGGTGGCACTGGTAAAGGCTCTGTTGTTATGCGACTATAGATTTGCCTCATTCTGAGCATTCCAGGGGCAAAGTAGCCCTCCCTCTTGCCGGGTTCCCGCCCTCTTTCCCTCCCTGAAGCAGCAAGATCTGAACGCTGCTGCTGGGCCCTCCTCCTCCTTCTCCACGTCCTCTTTCTCCTCCTCCCTTTCCTCCGGCTTCTGGATTCCTGAAGTTATTAGGAGAAATAAGGTAGCCGAGGAAACCACATGGAAGTTGTGACAGCTCCCGGCGGCGCGCCCCTTTCTCGTGTGCCAGCACCTCGGCTTAGGAGTCACCGCTGACACCCTGAATGCAGGAGGTCCCCTTGCCAGCCAGCCTACCGGGATGGGCCACTGCTGCTGCAAGCCTTATAACTGCCTTCAGTGCCTGGACAAGACGGTACTTTGCCTTCTCTCTCTTCTCCCCCCTCCTCCTTTGCCAGGGCAGAGAGAACGCGCTAGCGCTAGCCAACCACCTCTGTCCTCATCCCCCTAGCATGCGTGTGCGCTTTGTTAGTGCGCAGGAACCTCCCTTTACTCGTTCCAGTGTGCTCAGTTGTGAATGGTGCTCACAGAAACATTGGGTCTCACATACTCTGCATTGATGCCTTACATAATTCTGTATTCCTGCAGTCGCCGTGGAACTGTTGCATTTGCCTGAAATAGGAGGAACATCCTGAAATCCAAACTGCTGAGAAATTCTTGGAGTATTCTTACTGCATTTCAGTGTACCTGCTAAACCTAACCGTTCCGTGGGGAATGTAGATTAGCAAGGCATGTTTTCTTCACAAACCTGGAACTTTGGAAGTTTACCACCCTTTTTTAAGCAGTTTTTTTTTTTTTTCTTTCAAGTGTATATTCCTTATGAGCGAGAAGAAAGCACATCCAGCTAGTTCTTCCTTCTGTACTCTTGGTATCACAGAGGAATGAATAATATAGAGGTGAAATTTTGAAAGCCAGGGAGTCTGTGTGTGCTTAAGTATTCACTAGGAGGAAAAATTCATAGCCAGGAAACTGAAAACAGAATATATTTGAGAATAGTATGGCAGTTCCAAGACAAAGCCTTTCTTTGCTTCTGATACTTGCCTGCTCTGTGAGCTTGCACAGGCAATGGGGTGTGTTTTGAATTTCACCTCTAGGTAACTGCTGGCACGAACTCTTGTCTCTGTGATATATTGTACTACCATGCACATTTGAATTTCTCGAACATGCATGAAATGGGATTTCTCATGGGGCTGAAACTGCCTCCTGGCTGCCCACGTGGGCATCAGCTGATAGATAGCTGGAGGTAGAGTATGCATCCAGGTGAAGGGGAATGGATGGCTTCATTGAAAACTCATTACAATGCAGTCACTGGGGAACATCTTGGGTATCAGTTCGACTTATGAACTTTGACCCAAAGTAGGCTAACTTACCACCTGGAAAATCAGACTGATAGCTTAAAAGTCACTAAGTACTCTAGTCCAATACAAGTCCAATACAAATAACTGTTCAATGGCCTTTACTGTCCTCTGAACTAAATATTTATATCCACAATTCTGTAATTGTACCAGGTAGAAATGTTAAACAGTTGTACTTGGTGATCTTCAAATCCTACCTGGAAGTGGGTAAGCCCTTTTAGAAAGGAGTCAAATGAAGCTTAATAACAATAGGTATAGCAAAAGTGAAAGATAAGCCATGTATACAGCAGTTATAAAGTATGTGTTTCCTAAACTCTGACACAGATTTTTAGAAATAGAGGCAATATGCTTAAAAGTGAACCTGTCCTCATTTTCTTGCAAATCAAGTTCCTGAAAATAACTATCCCCTGATCATTCTTGAAGTCAGAGACTTTGGAAGATAATTCAGTGTTGTTTCATTTCTTTAGCCATGTGGTATTTAAATAGCTTTCATTTATTTGAGCATTGAAATTATAAACTCAGTACAAATTATTCCTTACAGTAGAGGGGTCCTGTGGCTTAGCTCAGTTGTTTAAGCGCCTGTTCAGGCAAATGCAGTCAATTGCAGGGTGTGGGGGTTTGATCTCCAGCTCCACAAGCTGTGCCCAGCCACCCTTAAGGCAGCCTGAGCCAGCCAAACAAAAAAAGACAAAAACTCTTTCTATGCCTTACAGATGAAAACTTTAAAACTTTACCTTGTGTTTAGAAACTATTCCTTTGCTTCCACCCTCCTTCTTGGCTCACCACTATGCCACCAGTGCCCCATGCCCACACATCTTGTCTTTGTTTCGCTGTAGTTCAGAATAGTGTTTCCATTTGAAGTTTTATTGATATGTACTTATGGATGCTCTTCTGAGAACTGAAGAGTTCCTTTAAAAAAGACAAAGAAACATATAAAAAATAGGGACCAGGGAGATAGCTCAGCAGCATAAGCACCTGCCTGGTAAGTGTAAGGCACTGAGTTTGATCCTTGGTGCCCCCAAAAAACTAAATAAATAAAAGAAAGTTAGTTGCTTGCTTTTCAGGATAACACAGATCATATGCCAGAGTCACTTATTTATTCAGTAGTTACCTTTTGCATCAGGAGTTTTTAGTAGGAGGACCATAGCAAACTACTGTGGTCTCAGACTTTAGAACTCAGCACTCCTGCCAATTCCACAATAAAACTTCTCAGTGTCTGTCAGCTCTGAAAAACCCCAACACTGACAATAGGGTGAAGGGAAGCTAATAATATTGTTCATAAAGTTTTTCTGATTACTTCATCCCAGATTAATGACCCTTGTAAAATGAACACTTCTCAGTCATACAAATATATAATTTTTTTAGTAAAACTTTATTTTGAGAAATGCGATGTTTTTTACAGTTTGGTCATTGTACAGCTGAACATGGTCTAAAATATATAATGGGAGAATTAAGGAAACTTTAAGTCATCAGTTTCAGAGCTGGAGCTAAGAAATAGGAATCTGACGATGCTTCTTTAACATTTATTTTGAGAGAAACTAGAAACCTGCATAGCGTATAAAATGAAAATCCCTTTTCGCTAAATGAACAAATGGGTTTTTAGAACTACTTGTGCTTTTTTGCTTCCAATTTACAAAACCCTATCCAATTAGCAATATTTATTTCTGGTTTATTCTGTGCCTAGTCTCTATGGTGACAGTAAAAAAAAAAAAAAAAAAAAAAAAAAAAAAAAAAAAAAAAAAAAAAAAAAAACTCAAAAAGCATGGATAGCTATTCTAGAGCTTACCACTCACTGTTTTGTTTGTATTTACACCTTTTCCAAAGAAAATGTAAATGGGGCAAACAACAGTCACACACATAGAGCAACAGAAGTTAGTAAAATATTGGAGTATAATTAATTGAAAGTTCCATGATACTGACCATATCTGTTTCTGTAATTCAGTAAAGGGAGAAATTAGGACAGAGCCATTGGCAAGGTTTCTTGGAGAAAGTGGAACATAAATTACACTTTGAATAGTAGGCTGGAATTGTATTAAACTGAAGAGGAGAAACAATGTTATTCAAAATAGGAGTGCATGAGGAAAAGTGTTATAGTCCTACTTGATGAAATATGAGAGGAAAATTTCACAGTGAGCACAGTGGAAAACACACTAGCTAGGGAGTAAGTTTCTAAGGTGGAAGTCAGATTTAACTTTTCTTTTTTTATTTGAACCAATTAAAAGGTAGGGATTTACTTTGGGTTCTTAACAGAAATACAATCTGTAGCAAGACTTAGCTGTGGGTATTTTGAAAGCAAAGGAATGACCCAGAAGGCAACCGGAGTGTTCCAGGGAATCCCAAAGGGCCAGCCGACCCCAACCGGTGGTCTTAGCAAGGTCTGGGAGCACAAAAGCTCCTCTTTCTTAACTTTCCAGGAGCGATCCATGTAAGAAGGTTGAATTATGAAGAGAAAGAAACTAGATGTGCAATCTAGAATGATAATCTATTTTTATCAATCAGAACTCTAGCAAGCAAACAAATGATAACAATCCTGATAAACATGTTATTCCTTTTCAGAGTTAGAAATCTGTCTTTGAGAAGTTATAATGTTAATAAAATCTGGCCCAACAAGTTATGTTACTTAAGAATACAATGGCTGAGAGCTTGACAGGTGTATCCCATCATGCTCCCTCAGCTGGCATGCATTTGGGTGAGCCGTGTGATTGTTACTGACCCTAGAATCTGTTCTTCCGGGTTTCCTTTTGCTTACTGGTTTCTCTTGTGATGAATGGACTTGTCCTTTCTTGTACTGTGTTAATAGACTGGGTTTGTTGTCAAATCTTGCTAGGTTAGGAATGGTCCCATTCCCTTAGGGGCTACTTGTATAGCTCTATCACAATGAGGAATTAAATTAAGAAATCTGTGCGGTTTGGGTATTTGAGGAAATAACTAGATTCTTTTCATTGTGAATTTAAAAAAAAATCACATAAAACACACACACAAAAAAATTGCAAAGGCTAAGGAATTTTTCTCTCTTCCTGGAAACAATATTGCTTTTCACCAATAAATATAGATTAGGGTTTAACTGAATATGGTAGAACTTGATCTTAGTAGGGAAACATTTTCTTTTGTCTTTCCAAATGAACCAGCCATGAGGCGACAACCACAGAACAGATAAATCTTCAGGCTGTTTTCATGGCACCTTATTTAGATACCACATTCATTTTCAACATTAATATTATGAAGATTGACCAGAGTCATAATATAGCACTGCAGGAAAATCCCCTGGGAGGCAGGCTGACCTTTTGTTTTCGTTTCTGTTATTATGGCTTTAAGGCAGCACTGATTCTGTGTCTTCTGCGTTAATCAATAGGCATTATTTCTTTCTCATATAATTAGAACTGAAGCACCATGTTTTTGAAACATGATGTACTCTTCTACTCAAAACCAAAAATTCATATAACCCTATTAAAGGTAAAAAAATATTATCCACCTTTAATAGTCTTCAACACACTTCTGTGGCTAATTGCATGAATAATGAGCAAAGCCAAACCTCGTGTTTAAAAGAAATCAGGGTGACAAATGTGTTCTAGCCTTAACCTTTGAAATGTGCTGGGCTTAGTCACTGGCTAAGTGAAAACATCTACTTCACCTAAGGTACTGTAATTAAGAGAGGGAATATTGTGTCTGAGAGCTAATAAGGGAAATCCATACATGGAAAACTAACACTGCAGGGAAATGGCCCAGCTCACATGACTCAGTTTTCCTGGTCTGCAGGCTAAAATCAAAGGAAATATTAGTTAAGAGTCTGTAGGCCTGCATGTGTAATTCTTTATGCACATATATGCCTCTTCATTAAAAAATGTATAGATGATAAAGGAGAGAGGTCTGATAATGCTCAAAGCTATCGTGAAAATGTCCTCAGTAACCTTTATAGACAACAAGAATTCCATAGGAGCATCACAGACCACAGGCATAAAGTTGGAAGGAATGTGCAGCGGCTCTCTGGTGAGGCAAGAGGTTCCCAGAAGGCCCCAGGGAGTATTGTGTGTCACTGCTTTTGCTGGCCTTTCTCTGACGTACACTCTGCATATTTTTTCCTTATTCATCTTCTGGCCTTCATTTAAATCTCCAAAACGGCTTTGTCCCACTGAACTCAATCCCATTGTTTTACAATTGCTGATGCCTTGACTGATTGATTCTCTGAGAGACAAGCACCTTGAAGACAGAAATATCCCATCTGGCACATAGTAGGAACTCAGCAAGTATGCGCTGTACTGTTTCGTGTAAGTTTGCTATTTCTGAATTGACAGGGAATGGTGGTGCCTCAGAATCACCCAGTACTCCATTGCAGTAATAAACAGGCTACTCAGGAAGGTGTATGGGTGATTGAGGCCCAATTCTGGAATCACACAGCTGTTACCACCAAGTTCCCAGGGTGGTAATCAACCATCTCAACAGATAGTACTCACTGGCCAAGTATCTTAAAATAATAGTGTGGCAGACATGCTTGGGGCTCAGCCATGCATTTAGCTGCTTGAAATTACTGTAGGCTACTGTAGCCAGGAAACATAAAAGGCAGCATTCCCCAGGAGTCTGAGGAAGGCCTTGTTTCTCAGAACCATGTTTGAAAAGCAGGGTAGGGGCCAGAAAGATGGCTCAGCGGTCTAAAGTGCTTGCTGAGGTAACCACAGGGACCGCATCACATGCTGCATCAGCCCCACCCCCAGGGCAGGTTGAACCAGTAATAATATATATATATATATATATATATATATATATATATATATATATATGTATATATTTAAAAATGAGGGTGGGGGTAGGATATCCTCAAGCAGATCTGCAGTGGGATGTTTGGCAATACAGGCAGACAAGGTGAGCTGGATGTGTGTGAGGCCAGCTCTTCTTGGACTCCATGTTTGAACCACATATGTAGATTATATTGAAACAGAGAACTGAGAGTGCAGAGGAAAGAGTGTGTGACTAAGAGGACTCAGCTGCCCCTGTGAGAACAGATGAGTGTGCTCAACGTCTCCATTTCCAGTTAACCTTGACGTAAGCAGTCACTGTAGAGGAATGCCCTTCTTTGGCTTTGTGATTTCTGGACAGTGTCACTGGGATAGTCAGCTCTATTTTTAGCCCTTTTTAGTGAACACGGGAGCTCTGGTGTTTGGCACTAGTTAGGAATTTTCCACTCATCCCCCATTTAGGGAAGTGCTGATCTAACCTTGGCCATCAGAGGAGAACTTGTTTATATTCCAACCATTCCCCCTGTCATCACTCAAGACCTCACTTGTCTTGGGGAGTGAGGGAGAAGAGTGCCTTGAGGTCCTTTTAGAAGGAGTCCTGGGTATTCCCCAGAATCTGAGGGCTTCATAAGCTCAGGGCTAGTACTGGCTTCTGTTGTGCCACGCTAGGTGGGAGGTAGCACTTTGGCAAGGAACAGCAAGTGGAAGTTTCCTTGAAGTTCACCTTCTGCCTCAGGAGCACCGTTTCCACAGTCAGAGCTGTTGACTCATCCCATTGCAGAGTAGCTCTCCGTCATTCTGATTTGGCTGGTAGGAAAAAAAGGAACTTTACTTGATCCAGAGAATTTATAAATGAGAAGTTTTAGTATCATTTCAAAAGAAGCACTTAAGGAAGACAAGTTGTTGCCAAATTGCATTGTGGCTCTCCTTGACGAGCTGGAGCAGAGATGTGATGGCATGTCCAGCAGGAATGCATTCTGGGGCTATCAGAATGGGGCTTCTAGGGCCATCAGGGAAAAGTAAGCCGATAACACTCTCTAAAATTTTAACATGTGGAGGCTGTTCTGAAAAGGGCCAAGCCACTGGAAGTGTACCACACTCAACCTCCAAATCAAGGCCCAGGGTAAATGCCAGGAGTACAGGCTGTGAGGAGGGAGCAAGCACAGTCAGGGAATTTTCTAGGGAGTTAGATCAGTCGACCCAGAAGAGAGTGACTGCTTCTCCTGCAGCCAGACCTGAAAAACTGTATAGTGAGAAGTGCTCAGTCCAGGCCAGTACAATTTTGATCTTGAGCTTACATCTATCTAAACTGAAGAGAAGAGATGCGTGGTGTGTTAGCATCTGAAGAATGTAGGTGCTGAGTTAAAACTGCCATCTTTCCCATTTCCTAGGAGGCTGTGCTGGACCTGGTTGCTTTATCATAAGGCTTCAATTTCCTCCCTGGTAAACAACATAAAAATCCAAGAATCCCTGGACAGTATAACAAGCCCTTCTGACTGTCTCCTAATAGTCAGCCAACAGCAGATTGACATAACTTGGGGGTGGGGGGGATGTATCTGTACTGATTATGTACAGACTTTGTAATATCATTTCCTCAATAACATTAACTTTTTACAGCAATTATATTGAACTAGGAATTATAAGAAACCTAAAAATGATTTAAAGTCGGCAAGAGATATACATACATTCTGTGCAACTTCTACCCCATTTTTTCCTATATTGAGTACATATATATTTATGATTATCTCTTCCCCTTGCAGTTGTCCCCTAACAGGTATGTAGTGACCTTCTTTATCTCATTTTATCACTCTTCTTTGGAAGTTGACATTGTCAGCAACCGGAATAGCTACTCCTGCTTTTTTCTGAGTTCCTGTCTCATGAAGTATTATTTTCCATCCTTTGACTTTCAGTCTGTGAACTTGTTTTTTATTTAAATGTGTTTCTTGCATATAGTGTACTGTGGGATATTGTTTTCTGATCCACTCTGCAAGTCTGCTTCTTTTGATCAGTGAATTGAGGCCATTTACACTGATAGCCATGGCTGATACGTATTGTCACATATTGTCTTTGTCATGTATTTTCCTACTATAAGTTTCCTACTTTCTCTTTTATTTAATTGCTTACTCGGCTTGGTAGCTCCTTTCCATTGTTATTCTTGAAGTAGTGGTCACTTTTGTCTCTTTCTAGAATGTCTGCAAGTACTCTTTGTACTTTTCTTTTTTTTATACCAGAGATTGACCTCAGGACCTTGTGCTTGCCAGGCAGGCACTCATGACACTGAACTATCTCTGTCAGTACTCTTTGTGGGTTGTTTTGGTGTTCAATTTCTTCAGTTGTCTTTTCTCACAGAAGTATGTTATTTCTCCTTTAAACTTAATAGTTTGCATGGTACATCAATCTGGGTCAGAAGTTTTTTTTCTTTCAGGACCTAAAATACTTCACTCCATGCACTTCTTGATTTTATGGTTTGCACTGAACAATCTACCATGATTGTGATGGGCTTTCCATTATAGGTGATCTGGTTCTTTTCTCTAATAGATTTCAATATTCTGTTCTTTTGCTGACTTTCAGGGATCTTGACTATTTTGTGTCTGGGTATATATTTAAATTGTGGCTACTTGGAGTTTTATATGCCTAATGTGTATATCAGATGATTCTTTGCAAATGCTTGAAAATTTTTCTATACTACTTCTGCAAATAGTCTTTTTATGTCATTTGCGTTGACTCCTGCTGTTTCATTGATTCTTGTATTATAGTTTTTTCACATCACCTTGTAGCTGTTGCATTGTTATTTCTTGCTTCATTGTTATTTTTAAGAGATCTTTCCTTCATGTTCACTAGCTGCAATACTATCTTCAAAGTATGAAATTCTCTCTTAAGTTTTATTCAAGCAGTTTTGCCAGATTTCAAATGAATTCTTAATTTCCTGGATATCTGTTTGAATCTGTTTCATACATTCTAGTTCTTTCCTGTATTTCTCATCCAATGCTTTTGTGTCCCCCTCTGTTTTTTATCTGTGTCTTCTTTAGATGTGCTGAGCAATTTTTTTATGATTTTTGTTATTTGTATTTTTACCTGGGAGATTATTTCTAATCTGATTTCGTTTTTTTTTTTTTTTTTTT
>PVJA010002174.1:0-89340 GCA_004027025.1 Myocastor coypus | reverse complement strand
TTGCCTTTTGCTCCTTTGTTTTGACTTTTTTTTTTTTTTTACTATTTATTTTTTGATGCAGGGTCTTACTACACAGTTTATAGACTCATAGAGATCCTCCTGTCTCAGCCTCCTCATTACTAGGATTACAGTTGTGCACTACTGCACCTGATTTCTGGGCCAGTACAGTGTACCTGCGATGCTATGGCAGGCATGGCATGTGGCACCAGGGATTGAACTCAGGTCCTTGAGCTTACCAGGCAGGAGTTTAGGCCACCAAGGTATCTCCCCAGCCCAGTTTCGACATTTTTTAAGCTTCAGTTTTCACCCTGACTTAGAAATGATGGTGGAGTGTGGAGTGAGCAACACTCCCATGTCAGTGCCAGAGCAAGTGGGAGAGGTGGCTGCAGCTTAGCCTAGGCTCAGCAAAACTCCAGTGATGGTGTGGGGAGGGGCCAATACAGGGCTCCCCAGGTCCCTGTAAGTACCCTGTGACCCACCTGCCTTCCTCCACCATTTTTTATAAGTAAGACTTCACCATACCAAATTTTGGTAGTATGGGGTAAGAACAGGGGTACCGAACCCAGCCCAGTCCCTCTTGGTACTAAGAAACAACTATACTTGAATAGGTAAATGAGATCTTGCCTAACACTGTATATGGCCTACAGGAAGTATTTTGTAGAAGTTAGCATAACAAACCCTTATTAGTTAGTAAATAATCTTTAAACAAAACCTACTTAAGTTAACAGCCACTTGCCCTTTTTTGGGGAAGTGCTGGGAATGGAATCCTGGGCCTTCCATATATTAAGTAAGTACTATACCTCTAAGCTGCATTCCTAGCCCTCTCAGTCTTTCTGATCTCTCAGAAAGATGTGGCACATTGGTAGAGCACTTGCCTATCATGTTTGAGACTCAAAGATCAATACCCAGCACCAAAAAAAAAAAAAAAAAGAATTTAGTCGGGGCAGACCCAGGAAGGTGCTCAAGAAACTAGAGCATAAAGCTGATATGAAAATTCTAGGCAGATAATTAACATAGAGAAGCACATACTGTAAGTTGTTATCCAATTAAAACTAAAGTAAAAAGAAGCTTGCTGCAGTTCAACAACATCACATACACTAATTCACTGAACATTCATCCTAGCCCTGTGTATGGACTTGCATTGAGATAGCATCATCTTATGATAAGGAAAATATTCCCTTGGCTGTAATTGCCAAGCCTGAACTCATAAGGAAGAGCTTCACAAATGAGGCTTCAGCGTATGTGGAGTCTGGTGGGCCCACTCTCGTAGAGCAGCACTTTCTTGCTGTGTCCTCTCCTACGAAAGGGCAAGCTTATTCTCTGGGGCTTCTAACATAAGAACACTCATGCCAATCACAAAGGCTTCTGCAGAACCAAGTCATCCCCAGGTCTACTTCTACAGACTCTTTGTTTATTTATTTATTTGTATGGCCGGCTCAGCCTGCCCTGAGGGCAGGGCTGGCGTAGCATGTGGTGCCTGGGGTGGAACTTCGGTCCCTGCAGCCGCCCAAGCTTTCCTAAGCAGGCACTTTAGGCCACTGAGCCATCCTGCCAGGCCTTCCACAGACTCTTATTTTTATGGGTGAACTGGGTTTATAATATATAAAATTTGAGGGATACAAGTATTCAGACTATTGCAAGGCCTGTTATCCTTCAAAGGATGGCTTTGTTGCTACATTTTCTTCAGCGAATCACTAGCTAACAAATGTCAACAATTGTGATGACAGTAGCTCTCAACTTACTGTAAACATTAGGCTTTACTCTTAGAGTTATAAGTGTTATGACCTTGATGAGCAAAGACCTTTGAATAACCTAAGACTCTCCCTCTCCCTGGAACCCAAGCTAGCACCCTTTTTATGTAAGTCTAGTTGATCTATTCATAAGAAAGGGATATAATAGCTGCCTATAGTTTTTGACCACAAATGCATCACAAGTACTAAAACTAAATGCAAAGGCAGTCAATAAGAATATTGCAGTAGTCTGTTTTCCATCAGTGTAATGAAATACTTGAGATAAGTAACTTAGAAAAAGGTTTAATTTGGTTCACCATTTTTTAAATTGCAGTCCAAGATCAGGGGGACCCACTGCTTTGGGACAATGGTGAGCATGCCATATGGCAGGTGTAGGGAATAACCTGAAGAATGAACTGCTCACTTCATGGCCAGGAAGAAGGAGAAGGAGAACGAGAAGGAGAATGAGGAGAAGGAGAGGAGGAGGAGGAAGAGGAAGAAGAACAAGAGGAGGAGGAGGCTTGGGTGAACAGTCCCCAGTGTCCTAAGAACCTCCTGGTGGACCCTCATTTTCAAGGGTCCATAGCACCTCTGAAGAGCTCCACCTTGGGACCAAGCCTTTAACACATAGACATTTGGGGGCATTGAATGTGTAAACTATAGAAAACATTCATAAGGCTCTGATGATATCTGTGTGAGGGTCATGCTTTACATTTGAGCCAAAAATTCTGTCTCTCAAAATTTGTTTCCTGTAGAAGTACATTTTATTAAATAACAGCTTCTTTGAAAGGCTGAAACCTGTTGCTTATTGTTGTTAGCATTTTATCATTAATATGGTATTATTTAGCAATAGAATCTTAGCAAACACTTTCAGGTATCTTACTAAAATTTTTATTGAATTGTTATAATACAGGTTAAAAATTCAGCATGTCTTCCATTATTGTTTTATGTGACAGAATATGTTTGATTTGAAAATACCTTAGCCAGGGCCAAGGTCATAGCTCAGTAGAATAAGAGCTTTCTTGGCAAGTGCAAGGTCCTGAGTTGAGTCCCCGCTCCACAAAAAAAGAAAAACATAAAAATATCTTAGCCATCTTTAGGTGTCACATGGTATTCTTTGCACTAATGCTTCAAGTATACAGTTTCCTCTTATCCCTTCTATTAATATCAATAGTAGAAAGAAAAATATCAATAGTAGAAGAAAAATTTGAAAAATTTTAACTGCTGAGATTGGTCTTCTTACAAAGCTAAATGTTTCATGGTGAGGACTGAGCTTGCATCTTTGTCATTCATTAGGTAGCCAGCCAGGTACAAAGGGTAAGTTTAGGGGACAAGTGGTAAAACAAATCTTTGTCTACCAGAGAAAGATAACATGGTTTAAAAGTGGAAAGACTTAGCAATAGCTAGTACTATTATATGGTATATTGATGTGTAGGACATGACATGTGTGCAAAGAATTATTGCAGGATAATCTATAAAAGTGTAATATGCTCATGGAGAAAAAGTACAGCTATGGGTATTTTAAATATTACATTGCAAAGTTCAATATTTTGATGAATACAAATGAATGAGTCAGACATGGCTTTTAAGTTTTTTAACGCTTATGTAATGAGAAAAATTATCTCCTTAAAGGCTAGACTTATAAATATTTGCTTAATGTGATTCATTAATTAAACATGTGAAAGTACGTATTTAGCATAAAACTAGGGATTCTTGGTATTCGTTTTGTTTTTTCAGAATGAAAGTGCCCTTGTGAAAGAGAAAGACCTGTCAATCGAACTTGCAAACATCAGGGATGAAGTTGGTAAGTAGGGCATTGAAAATGAGGACCATAAAAATGTCTTTTCCAGGTTCCTATGGATGTGTGACAAAAGCAATTATGTCTCCTGTAATAAGCCAGAGGAAACCTGCCTAGATGCCCGAAGTGTCTCACGCCTGGAGCCCTGTAGGGAGCTGTAATCTTTATGTGTCTGTTGTGCTAAAGACAGCTTCATAACAACAACTAGCAGGGGAGCTAATCAGGTCTTGACTCTGAAATTCACAGATGGCAACACATACATCAGTTGTGTGGCTGGCTGTGACAAGTGTCCCCCTCATCTAGGAACCTCTGATGGCATGAAGTACTGTCTGCAAGATGCAGTTGTTGTGTGGCTTCTTGCTGCTGTATTTCCCTGCCATGAAATACTCTGTGACCAAAACACAACCTGGTTGGATCAGAAATATGAGGGTTCATGCTGTAATGCCTTAACCTTTTGGCCCATGGCATGGTCTAGTTCAGTCAGAGCCAGAAGAGACTTCACCAGTAAGAGGATGAGCCAGAGCTAGGATGTTCTAGATCAAAGAACAGACTAAGTATTGGTGTGTTCTCAATCCCACTTTCACTCTTGACCACGTGTTAGTCTGTTTCTTTAGGAATCAATCAACAGCAGTAAAATAAGTATGGCTTCTTCCCATTGGTCACTGCATCCCTTTTGCCAGTGAATGTTGCTTCTCCATTTATCAGGGTCCCGCAGGTATGGCTTCAGCCATGAATGAAGGGATGTGAGTGATCCTGGCCATCTTCAGCAGGTGGCCATCTATATGGATGGGCAAAGGCCAGCATTCCCCAGGACCATGGGCCCCCGGCTGTTGTGTAGACAGGGTACTGAATTTCAAACTCAGCTTTGCTCTGCTCTTCAGTTCTCTTTTCCCTCTTTATTTTTTTTTTCTCACCCCTGTGAATCTTGTGGTTTCTTTCATCATTGAAATGGATCAGCATCCGCCACTTCTCCAGCCCCAGGAAGAACAGCAGTGGAAGGCAGTAATAACCTGTCCCATGCCACTCACACCTCTAGGTTACCCGCAACTGCCCCAAGCCACCCGCTCAGGAGTAGCCAGGAGTAGCCGCTTGTTTTTTTCTGAGCAAGGCCAGAAACGTGTGGGGGGTGGGGGGCAAGCATCTGAGATGTGGAAGTACATCGAAGCAGAGCTAACTCTGGGTGAAGAGCACCCTGCAGGGCAGGAAATGTGACGGTCTCATTTCCTCAGGTTCTCTGTTGAAAAGCCCTCATCCTTTCTTCTCGTTGTTGCTGTTATTATAATTATTATTATTTCTATGGATATTGAGTCTCATTTCTTGAAGTCCCCACCCTCCCTTCCTGCCAGCTATGTATTGAGTATCATATCCGTGGCACTCTCAGCCACAGCTGTCTAGTGACTTCGTTGCCAAGGCTGCCATGTGGGCAGTCTCTGAGCCCCAGCTGAAGTTCCTTCTTCTGTGTGGCTCCTACACAAGCCAGATCCTATGTAGGGCCTCAAAGATTCACATTGAGAGTGACCTCGTAAGCCCTGGAGCACTTGCTAATGGGGAACCTACTTTGGACTTTCCTTATTCCTCTACAAAGAGGTCTCACCGTCCACTCAGCAATGGGGCCACTGGTCTTTACAGGACTTGGTTCACACACACACTGGTACACACACACACACACACACACACATATACACCACTACATACCACATACCTAGACCTCCTCGTAGATGATATCCGTGTCTCCAAGAGAACATTCCTCTAAGCTGAACACTGTGGCATACTTCTATAATCTCAGTTACTCTGAGGCAGGAGGGTCACAAATTCTAGGCCAGCCTGGACAACTTAATGAGAACCCATCTCAGAGCAAAATATAAAAAAGACTGGGGGTTATCTCAGTGACAGAACACTTGCCTAGTGTGCATGAGGTATCAGGTTCAATCTTCAATACTACCAAAACAAAAAGAACATTCCTCCTATCAAGATAGACCCTCATATTAGAAAGGTGCTCCCTTGATTTTTAACTGTGAAGACCCCTGCCCCCACACTACCACATCAATGCCTGCACTTAGTAATGTGATTCCATGGCCTCTCCTTCCCAGGGACACACAGGGGAATGTCTAACCTTCAGGCCAACTTCTACCTCAGTGCTGTGAGGTTTTGGTATGAAGATAGGTGAATCTACAGAGACACTGCCCTGAAAGTTGCTGCTGAGTGCTGGTTCATCCAGAAAAGAGTCTATTCTTGTCCTCTGTGAATTACATCTCCTTTCATCTTCTCTTCTTTGAGCAGAACATGCTGGTCTTAACTTTGGAAATTAATTAATAGATTTTTCTCCAGAGTTCATTTTGGGGTTAGCGAGTCAGTTGTCCTAAAATGCTATAAGCCAGTCTCTGCATGTGTTTCTGCATAAAGGGATGAGTTTGAAAGTAGTTTTCAACATAACCTTTATAGGGAAAATTGGCTGTCTCTCAGGGACCCTTCCATAAAATGGAAGTCAATTAAAGACAAAAAAAAAAAAAAAAAAAAGGTGATAGAACACCCCGTAAAGGTGGCTCTTGTAACTACTAGGTGCAGCACCTTCAATCTATCTTGAGAATGAATTCTTCCCCTCAGAGACCTCTGCACTCCCACAGGCAGGCTTTGAATCTGTGCCTGATGCAGTCCAATGTGCTAGGTCCACTGCCACTGCCTTCTTCATTTTCCCAAAATCTCTAAATGCAGTCAGTACTGCTCATGAGGTTTTGGCTTAAGTCATATGATTTCTGTATTAGTCTAAGAAGAGAACCAGAGTTCATCTGCCAGATAAAGAAAGCTTCCAGAGGCAGGGCAGGAGCCCCTGGTGACACCACACTGGGCCATTCAGCCTACTGTTCCTCCTCCCCAAAGACACTCCAGGAGCAAATTTCCAGTCCACTCCCTGGATTTCAGTGTGACAGAAAAGAGGGAAGCATGCGAACTGACTATCAGCTCCAATACCCATGAACTCTGCAGTCCTGACTCACAGTATCTGCTAATGAAGAAGAGAATGAAGCTTATAAATTTTATTCTTGAATCATCTCTGGAAGTAACTTCAACCCTATCTGTTACAAACAGCCCTGCCCTTATTTGCATCTCCCACCACCTGAGTCCAGTTGCTGGAGGTGGGGACGTGGGAGAGACTGGGGTAGAGAAGGTGGACAGGGAAGAAGTGTGGATTTGGACAGGGAAGAAGCTAACAAACATCAAATTAGCTCAGGCACAGTTGTATTTTCTCTCTTTCTCTCTCTCTCTCTCTCTCTCTCTCTCTCTCTCTCTCTCTCTCTCTCTCTCTCTCTCTCTCTCTCCTTTTTGAATGGTATTTTCTGATGCCAAATGTAGGAAAGGACATTTCCACAGTGATGCTCAATTCTCCAACATCAAGTTGAATGTCCTAACACTTGCATTCAATTCTGATCTAACCAGAGTTGGCACAGCCCCACAATTTAAAGGCTTAAGACTATGCTACTTCAGTTCCCCAGTGCCAAATGTTGGAGGCCACCTGTAATTGTCATCAACTGGCTCTAAATTCTAAGGTTTCTACAATCCTCTCCTCAGGTTCTGAACTTTGCCAAAATGATGCATAAGGCAAGGTATGTCAGGGTGGGACAGTGTGGGCTTTCCATGCCCCCTCTGTGCACTAATATCTAAATTTGTTCACCAGCCCTGAAGCCCTCTGGTTCTTCCTGTTAAGGAATTTTAGAAGCCTGTCCACTCCTTGGAGTCATTAGTGCAGCTGAAATTTTCACACCCTAGGCACTAGGGATTGACTAGTGACCAACCTTCCTTGAAGCTACCCCACCTTAAGCATAGATTCCCTCAGCCGTAATAGAACGGTCTCATAATTACAAAATTTGCTCCCATAATTCAGGAAAGTCCAAAGGTTTTAGAAGATTATGTCAGAAACAAGGACAAAGATCAATATATTACTATACCACTCTTAGATGAGGTCCCACCATTATGAAGAATGATTCAGCAGAAAGTGTGACCACCTTGCAGGTGGCAAGCATAGAAGTCCTACCTGTTAGAGCAGGTCTAGATCTTACCGACTGTATCCTAGCATTGTATTGTAGAGACTGGTACAGCGACTTGTGCAGAGATCTTCAATAAAACTGCAAAGAGCACTGAGAAAGAAACTTTAGTTTTCCTCAGTGTCAGTTGATTCATTCATTGTCAAATTTCTTGAACACCTGTTGTGTGCCAGCCAGAGGCCCAGCAGGGTCTGCAATGGATGAGAGAGTCAGTTAAACTGTATGATGGGACACCTTCTGGAGTGTGACTACACTATAATGCTCACTCAGTACTGTGCCCCAGCATGGGGCCACTGCCAGTAAGAGGAAGGGGCATTTTTCTAATTTATACAAAATGTGGCAGTTATAAGCTAGCTTGACCTGCTGCTTTGTGTTAGTGATTCTGTGGTAAATGAGACTAAGACAAAAAGCTCAGTGAACTTAATAACCCAAGGCTCCATGGAGGAGGCATAACTAAAATGGGCCTTGAAGGCAGGCTGACAAAGATGTGGGCAGCAAAGACAGTATAGTTATTACACATTTATTGACTCCTGCAGCACCCAGTGAATGTGTCCTGAACCAACAGAAGCCATGGACACTTCCAGGCATTCATTCTGTACAGCTAAGGAAAGAAAAACAAGCGGTATTTTCCTGTCCCTTTTTCCTTATATCAAATAAGGTCTTCACACTTGTCATTTCAGTTATAAGTCTAAGAAGCTAGAATAAACTACTTGCTATTGAGCATTTGGGTTTTTACCTTTCTTGCTACTATGATGCAACAAGTGTACTTACTAAAGGAAAACCTTAGTTTTTCAGAGCACAATTTGTTCTAGATGCATATGTGTAATCTAAATCACTTGTATGTCAAAGCAAACTTCCATAAGAAATAATGGAGAGCCAAGAAATAGCTCATCAGCACAGCTTCTACCCAGCAAGCACAAGGTCCTGAGTTTGATTCTTGGTATCAATAAGTAATTAGATATTCATGATTTGTCCCACAATACAAAAGGATTCACATAGCAATGATTATAATATGGTAATGCAAGGCAGAATAATAAAGAAAATACAAACTGTAAAGAAGAATATACAAATTGATTTGCAGTTCTCTTTTAAAGCCATCGTGGCTGGTGTGAGCAAGACCGGAGAAAAGTGTTACTGTGTAAGACAACATTCGCTATCACTAATCAACTCACTGCTGTCTGTTGACTCAATGAAAGCTTTTCATGCAACTTTAATGAGGAACCTGTGATGCTTGCGTTTGCATCCTTTTGAGGATTTTGCTGAAGTATGACATCATATTGTCATTAAGCAGATTCATGGTCCCAGTGCTACAGCCTTCTTTGGGCAGTGCTTTCCTACAACATTTTGCAGTTTCCCACATTCTACCTATCTCGCTGGTCTCATTTGAAATGTGGGATTCCTCTGCCTTTTTCTCCTCCACTGGTAGACAGTCACCCCCAATCCTACAGCAAGAGAGAGAGAGAGAAAGAGAGAGAGGCAGAGAGAACCATTAGCTCAGTTGTAATCATATGTTTGGCATCACATACCACTGTTATTGTAAGATATTGCTCATTTATCCAACTAAAATTTATCAAAAAATATTTGTCCATCTTGCAAAACACTCATAGAAAGTTACTCATAATCCAAGGTTTTATTATTCTTTTTCTCCTATTTTTTGGGGGAGTATATTTTTGGAAGCAAGGATCAATGATTCCAATAGGCTCACATTTATTCTAAGATCAGACATGTGTGAAATGTTGATATTTATTTTGTGAATGCCTTTAATAGTTTGTATAGTGAGTTTAATCTCAGGTTTGCTAGTACTGATTATAGACAGGAAATTAAATCTGTTTCCGTCTCACATACAGTGCACATAAACAGCTTCTAAGAAGAGGTGCACAGTACCAAATTCTGCATCAGGGTGGGGCCTAAGCACAGCTTTCCATGCCCAGGAGTAGGATCTGATGGATCCAATGGCAGAAGTATCTGTGTTAGATTTTCTCTGGGCTAAGGCTCTTTGGCATCAAAAATGAAATCGGATCAATTTAGAATTTTAAGAGTTTGATATTGACATACAAAGAACAGTTCATGAACTGAGAGGCCTCAAGCTAAACATGACACCAAGCCACTATATTCCTGCACTGTATACAGACCACTATATGGCCTGCCATACTCTTTAGGTCAAATACAGCAATTTAAACTGCTGTGTTTATAGCTGATGAATTTGATTTCACTCAAGTATGCTAATATGGACATTGACATTTGACTTTTCTTTCCACTCCATCCAGGGTCTTCTTACTCACATACATGCTCAGACTTTTAAAAAAAAATGTTTTATTTTAAAACAGAGTTAAGTTACTAAGTTTCTCAAGTTAGGTCCAAACCTCTTGTCTCAGCCTCTCAAGCTTGCACCATCATGCCTGGCTAGCATTTGACTTTTAAAGCCACATTTAAAACTTTTCTAGAAAATGTAATTTTGAAAAAAGACCTTTGATAGATTTAAAGATGTATGTCCTAGAAGAAATACTTCCGTGGAAGGGCTTATGCCTTAACTTTTCTTTGCTGCCATCAATCAAGAAGCTGCTTATACTGAAAGAATGACATAGTCCTGCCTTACTAGAAAATGTCATCATTAAAAATCACTGTGGAGCTCAGCACAGGGGCAGCAACAGTAGTTCCAGCTTCAGGGAGGCTGAGGTCGGGGGATCGCTTGAGCCTAGGAACTTAAGACCAGCCTGGGTGAAATAACAAGGCCCCTCCAAAACAAAACAAAGTAGAGCAACTCCACCACACAGAAAAACATGCACTGCAGCACTTGGTACAAATAGAACCTTCAGCCTCGCTCTCCTCAGTGAATACTCTGCCACCCAGACAGAAGCAAGGTCTCTAGGAATGGGGTGTGGAGCAGGCTCTGGTCTGTAAGTTCCCAGTCAGCTCAGGGGTTCTCCTCTGGTCCCGTTTGCCTGCCACTGTCCCGTGGACAGCGCTGCTTTCACTTCTGCATCCTCTCACAGCCTCCTCCTCAGCAGGAACGTCAAGGCCTCCTCTCTGGCTCTTCCCACCCAAGCCAGGCTCACAGGTTTTATCTTCTGTTGGATTTAGACTTAACATCAGCTTGTGTTTTTCATCTGTACAGAACACTTTAAAAATAGTAAAAATGAAATACAGATTTAAGACAGAAAGCAAGTACAGGAGTTGGCCCTAGGACCCCAGAGGATACCAACATCCCAAGGAAGCTTGGTTCTCTTACATAAAATGGTGGAGTATTTGCATAAACCCATGTACATCGTCCCACAGGCTATAAATCACCTCCAAGTTACTCATCATGCCTACGATAAATGCTATGAAAATAACTGTTATACCACATTGTCGAGGGCATGATGGCAAGAGAACAGTCTGTGTGTATTCAGGATGGAAGCAGCACTTTCAGCCTGCACAGAGCTGGATCTAGGAGCTGATTCAGAGGGTTAACTTTAACAAAGATCTCATGCTAACAGCTTCTCAGGCACTGGATAGAAAGGTAAATGTTTAAATCCACCTTTGGACTAAGGTCAGCTTTTTGAAATATAGCAAGAAAACATTTTGAGCTTTTCTATAATATAAAATGAAGATATTGAAAATTTAAAGAGCTTTGAGGTAAAGATAGGTTAGAAGACTCAGGTTGTGGTGGTAAGCGCTGACTTGCTCATCATGTTCCCAAGTTACTAGCTAGCATTAATGTTTTTCAGTTCTTTATTTTATAACTAGCAACCCACACATGCATACAGACACCAGTGGAAGAGTGTTTATAAGATGATTTTTTTGTTTTATAGTTGTACATAAAATGTCTCTTCCATGTTATGATTACAGACCATTATATTTACATAGTGCTTAGTTCTACCTATTAAGCTTTTCCTCATGAAATATTTATTCAAACAGCTTAATAAAATAGATACTGTTATCTTTATTTTATAGATAAGGAAATTGAGGCTCAAAGAGATCAAGTGGGTCCTGATAGTATACTACAGGTAGGATTAGAGTTGGTTCTTAAACTTTTACCACATACAGTATGCAAGATTACTGTCATGTCCCTACCTCTATCACCAAGATTTTATTTTTCCAGGTCTTAATTTGATGCCTTCAAATATCAGGAAAATAAAATAGATATTTCTCCTTCTAGTTCTGTATGACTTCCTCCTAAAATCATAATAAATACTAGTATGAAACTGTCCAGTATGGGTAGAATATAGTCACATAGCACAGTGTGGAATTAACTGGCCCAAGATTGTGTCCCTTAGAATTGGGCTCACATGCAAATATACAAATCACAAAACAGTGATAGCTTAATTAAGATAGCTGTTTAGCCCTCTGTCTCACACAGTCTGGAAGTGAACACCTGGGGCAAGCAGGCTCTGCTCCTTTCTTGCCCAGGGACCCAACTTCTTACAGACCACTGTCCTGTAACTCTTAAACTGTGGTCTTCCTCCTCACGGCCCAGTGGGACAGCTGGTGCTCTGGATGTCGCTCTCTTTGGTGGTGGGGGATGGAGTTTCTGGGAGTTACATTTCACTTCTATTAATGCAAACTACCACCAAGAAGAGACTAGGAAATATGCTTTTGTTTTTTTCTTTGTGATCATGTGCAAATATCACTTTACTGTGATGGAATAAGGAAAAAAGGAATGTTAGTATTACCAGTCTATGGGGTTCTGGGGCACTGGGGACTCCTCTTAGAAATTCTTTATCAGTTTTTCTTGCCCTAAACGAAGAAACAGACGAAGTAACCATACAAAGTAGCAAAGTTTCACATTTATTAAAGTTAGGGGGAAAAATATGCTTTGCAGAGCAAGTATGAGCCAATTAAAAGGAGGGAAAGAAGAATATCCTATAGGGTGAGAGTAGATCACTGTTCACTGTGAGAGAGAGAGAGAGAGAGAGAGAGAGAGAGAGAGAGCAAGCAGTGGTCAAGAGAAAAATTACTATAGGATTTGGTGTCCCAACTCCTAAGGCTCACACCAGATCTGGACTGTCCTCCTGAGAACCTGCTTGAGTTCTCATGAGAAGATAGTGCGTTCCAATTGGTTCCAGGTGCAGAACTTTAGAAATTGTTTTTCTGAGCCCAGTCTGGATCTCTGTGATCGCCAGGTCACGCCCACTTGTCCACCCAGCTGGCCATTCCCTAATCTCCTGCCTCACTAATACCTATGTTACCAAGCCAGGTCACCATGATAGTAAAAGGAAAGTAACATATCCCACAGGGGGAAAAAGCAAAAGACCCCTTAAATTTCAGATTAGGTTCTTCCTATTTTAAAAAATACTGATTAAAAATGAGGGGGAAATAAAGGCAACTAAAAACAAATCAACTTTAGTACTACAAAACTAAAGTACGTTTTCTGATTTGTGAAAATGTCTCTTCTAAGCACACCACTTAAAAAGGACAGATTGTCAGACTGGATGTAAAAGACAAACTTTTACTCAGTGTCTAAAGAAATATACATCAAGTAAGTCAGGGCCAGCCCAATAGCTCAGCAGACTAAAGTACCTGCATAGGCAAAGCACAGGGACCAGATTCCATCCTCAGCACCATATGCTGTGCCAGCCCCATCCCCAGGGTGTGGTGAGACAGTGATTGAGACTAGTTGTGGTGATGCATGCCTATAATCCCAGCATGTGGGAGGCTGAAAACAGAAGGATCACAGTAAGTCTAATCGGTGTAGTGAGACCCTGTAGACTCTGTACTAAATGCATTTAAAAAGGAAAAAAGCAAAAGAAAGTAAGGCATATAGCATATGGAAAACATTGGAGGGACTGTATTCTAGTCACACAAAGCAGACTTCAGACCCAGGAATATTGCTAGGGATGAAGATGGATACATATAATGAATTTAACAAATTTGCTATGATTTACCAATTTATCAAAAAAAAAAATACCTATGTACCTAATAATACAGATTCAAACCACATTAAGCAAAAACTGGGAGAAGTAAAAGGAGCAAGGGATAAATCTACAATTATGGTTGTAGAACTCAGTGCTCCTCTCTCTGTAAGGGTAGGACAAGCAGTAGAAAGCCAGTGAAACATGGACCAACACAACCTAACATTTTGCCTCAGTTGACTTTTATAGAGCATGCTGGTTAAAACCAGTAGGATATATATCCTTTTCACATGCATGTGAAACATTCAATATTATTCTATAAAATGAACTTCAATGATTAAAAAGGAATTTAAATCATACATTATATTTTGTAATATAACAATATTAGATTGTCAATTGGTAGATGGAAATATATGAGAAAAGTGTAAACATTTGGAAATTAAACAGTGTACTCCTAAATAGCAAAGAAGTCAAAGATACATAGAAGATAAATTAGAAAAAATGTTTAATTGAATGAAAATTAAAATGCAGCACTAAAGTGTGTGGGATGTAAAATCTGTGGTCAGCAGAGTTGAATTTTATTGTTCAAGTTTCCCATCAAAAACAGAGGTTTGGGGAGTGGCACCCAAAATATACTAAAGACTTAATAGGTTATTACCAAATGGTGATGTAGAGAGTTTTATCTCAAAAAATATGTTAATCTAGAAGATATATTCTACTTCCAGACATACTACTGGAACAGTATTGCTTCAAATATCCTATTGCTTTAAATGTCCTTGCAAGCAGGGCAATCCAATATGACTAGGTTTGGGAAGTCTCCCTCTCGTCTATGAGAATGATATTCTTCTTAAATAAAAAAAGAAAGAAAAATGATACCTATCTTGAGCTACAAAAATTCAAACCAGTGATATCAACTGCAATGATTAAATTTTGTTCTAGTATATATAATTTTCCTAAGTCATTTTAGTTTTTCCCTTAAAGAGGTGCTTACTCATGCACAATAATATCAAAAACTACTACATTCTGTAGATCTACCAGATATTGGATTTTGTTGCCATGGAAAATACATTACCAGCTACAATTCCATATACTGTTTATCTGAGATAATGATCTATTCTAGGTAATAATGACATATTTTTGAAATTTGTAAAAAACATGTTATGTCTATATGTGTAGCACATTCTAGTTATTTTATGTAGCAATTTTTTATGACTAAAGACAGGTTTGCTTTCTCATATATGCTAATGTTAGTACTTTGAAGCCTAGCTAGGATTTTTGAAGCCAGGTTTCAGGCTGGAGGGTAGCTCAGTGGTAGAATGCACACTTAACATGCATGAGGTCCTGGGTTCAGCCCCAGCACACAAAATGCCTTTGGGTTTAATCCTTAATGGATTTACCTGACTTGAGTAGCTCAGATACCAAGGGCTGCTGCTAAATTAACCTGGGAACAAGCAGCTTTTCAAAATACAGAGCCAGCTGCCTCTGTGAATCTGGGATTTCATAAATCTAACATATAAATAGCAGTGTATGATTTTAAAAACCTTTGCATATATATGTATTATTTGATCAGCTGGTGACAACCATGAATGACAGGGAAGTTAGATAACACCACCGCTATTCTAACAATAGATAGATTGTGGCTATAGTGAGTTAAAGCAAATCAAAATCATATACATATGAAAAGTACCAGAACTGACTCCTTATCTTTATCCCTGTGACCATACCAGGCTACCTTCTTGTTAGAAAGTCTAAATGGTGTTGGAGGAAGTTAATAAACATTAAAAAGTACAGCAGATTTCAAATTTAACCTGAAATATTCTGAAGAGCTTTTTGCTAAATATATGATGCGAATTGTACTCTACACAAATTATGACAACATACTTACCTTCCACTTGTAGATGCCCACGCACCGTGGAGTCATTCTTATTTTTATGTGTATTTTGAGTCTACTGCTCAGAAGTTAGCATGAGGAACGTAGACCATTCACTGTTATATTCAAATGTATAAACTTGGCTGACACCAGAGTAGGCACTCTTTCCTGTGGAGGGAAGAGAGGAAGACTGTGGTCTCCATGAACACTTACATATGAGAAAGACAGACACATGGGCAGGTGCAGTCATCCCTCCATATCCACAGGCTCATCGTCCACATTCAACTACCCAAGGGTCAAAAATACTTGAGAAAAGATTTCATCTGTATGGAAAATGTAGACATTTGTCTTATCATGAATCCCCAAATAATACAGCATGCCACTTATTTCCACATCATTTACATTGTGTTAGATAAGAACAGTCCTAGATTCTATGCAAACACTACACATTTTATGCAAAGATTTGAACATTTTTAGATTTTTATATTCTTGAATAATCTGGAACAATTCCCCCAGTAATCCCATTGAACAACTGTAATCGGTGTGAAGAGGTGACAGGATCCAAAAATTCAGAGGGTATTTTGTTTTTGTTTTTGTTTTTTTTTTAAGAGAGCACAAATTAGAATAAAACAAAATATTACAAGTGATATAGATTTAATCCATTCAGAGATCAAAAAGATTCTCTAACAGTAAAATAGCTTAGCCTAAAGGAAGTGTAGTAGTCTGTGACAGCTGACTGCTCTATGCACTTGATCTTTTACAAAGACAGCATGAATAACACCACTGACTTAATCTCTTAGTTACTTTCTTGTTAACTAAGATGCAATACCCATACCCACAACTTAAAGGAGAAAGGTTTATTTTGGCTTACAATTCATAGAAATTTTAGAGCCATAGTTAATTGGTTCTAAGGCAGAAGGGCATAGCATAGAGGCATTGCAAAGAAGAGACAGTCCATAGCATGGCAGTGGTTAGCAAAGCACAGATCAAGGAAGGAGGAGGGACACAGCCATCCAAGCCACACACACAGTCACCTGCCTCTCCCTACCAGGCTTCACCTTGTGACATTACATACAGCTCTAAACTCATCAGTAGATTAATCCAATGGTGACTATCACATACCTGTGTTCCATACACCTCCCAAAAGCTTCACCTATGAGAACATGAAGCTTTGGGAGGCACTATAAATCATAGCAACCTCACTCTGGACAAACAGGGCAAATATTTTGGTCCTCCCTAAGTAAAAGCAGTAGGGTAAATGAGTATGTATTTATGAAACTCTTTAAATTGGTTTTATAAGCAGAGCCAGTATTTGGGGTATTAGACTCAAATGACTTTCTCTTGGAAGATTTTTAAAAGTGGACTTCTTTGTTATACCTAATGCCATTATATAATTCTATTTCACTCAAAGAACCATAGATCCCATCAGGGCAGTATTCAGATGTTTAAGAGTATTATCCATCTACTTACCTTATCAATTTTTATGAACAAAACAATGTATGAATTGTGATACATGCCTATACAATATTCACATCACTCTTTCTGTCTTTTTGAGACAGGGTCTTGCTATGCAATTCAGGCTGGCCTTGAGCTCACTTTTGTAGTCCATGCTGGTCTCAAACTTGCACTAATCCTCCTGCCTCAGCTTCCCAAGTGCTGAGATTACAGGCATGCACCACCATGCCGGGCCAGGTCACTCTCTTTGATTAAAAAAAGGTGCAGTATTTTAGCCAGGCACCTAGACTTGGAGAAGTTACTTCTATTGAAGAAAACAATAACTAGATAAATTGTGCTGTGCCAGTAAGCATGCCAGGATTCTTCAGGTTCTAGAGTGATACATCTGATCAGGGACCTCTAGCTCCTGAAACTAGGGGAATAAAAATTCAGTGGTAGATTGCTTGCCTAGGCATAGCCCCTGGGATCAGTCCCTGGCACCACAGCTAGGGTGGGGGTGGGAAGGAATTTCACAGCTTAATACAGCAGTTTCTTTGTTTTAAAGTTCTGTTGAAGAATATAGTCAGAGTAATAGTTCCAGATACAGTGTCATCCTAAGAGACCAGGTGAGGAGGTAAATGTGGGCATTACCTTGCCAGACTCACTGAGGTCCTACTTTCAAAAATTGCTTTGTGTGTATACCAAGAATGGCTTTGGCTTTCTTGAAAACACCCTTTAACTAAACTGACTGGAGCTTGGTGTAGAAAAGCAAAAGCCAGCTTATTAATATGCAGTGAAAAATATATCTCCTTATAGGCAGGAATGTCTAAAAAGCCAAAATAGTTATCAGAGGTGTCCCAGTGAGCCAAGATCAATGGTATGCCAGAAACACTAACGGTACCTCCCTGAGATGTCTTTAGACATCCGTCTGCAGAATCCTTTTTTCCATAGGCCCTTAGTTCATAAGCAGGAATCCCAGTGAGAGGATATAGAAGCTTTTTAGAATCACCTTGAAGCTTTTAGCTACTCTCCATGGTGGCCTTTTGCTTTCAGCCATCATACAGTAATTGTGGCTGGGCATAAGGCCCCGTGGTACACAGCTATGAGATAGGCACAGTACAGGAAGTAACTTTCCAAGCATTGGACTCTAGATGCCACAGACCTGTGATCTCTAAGGAAAGCTTCTGTCTGGACCTGTTTTCCAGACCTGGGTACAGAGGGCTCTTCTGGCAGTGGCCACCATGGCACTGAATTAAAGTGAAGAGGTATGATGATAGAAGGGACTAGAAAACGCGGGGCAAGCCCTGGAGAACAGTAAGCCAAGGAAAGGAGGGCCCAGAAATTTGCCCTGGTTTCCCAATGTTCTTAAAAAAATAAGCTGCAGTTATGCCAAAACACCTGCAGAGGGCGCTGCTACCACTAAGTACAACACTGGGGCCATATCTCACTGAGCCCTCTAAACAATCCAATCTCTTAAGTCCCTGGAAAACTCGAGCCTGCTGTCCCCTTCCTCTCAGTCTGCTGGGCCATTCTTTAAGGCTTCCTACTGCGTAGCTGCTCTCTATCCTCTTGCACACCACACTTCGATAGCACTTGTCACGCTGCTGTCACTGTTCCTATATCTGCCCATTCCTCCTGCCACTAGGCCAGGACCCTTTGAGGAAGGACCCGTGTTTAATAGTGAAGGTGGCTTTCCTAAATATTGTGTGTGAAAGACTTTATATTTGAAGAATTTAAGAGCATGTGGACAAAATTATTTGGAAAGACAGAGCTTACAGAAAAATTGTTAAAAGTGTATTTTGGGATTTGCCAAAATCAAATAATACATTAGACTAAATCAGTGGTTCTCAACCTTTCTAATGCTGTGACCCCGCAATACAGTTCCTCATGTTGCAGTGACCCCCAAACCAAAAAAATAATTTTGGTGGCTACTTCAAATTACTAATTTCAATAAATAACTTTTCACTGTGGCATAGCATGGGTTTAAATATGTATTTTCCAATGACTTTAGATGACCCCTGTATTTTGGTTGTTGGACCCCTGCCGGGGTCATGACCCACAGGTTGAGAACTACTGGACTAAATGAAAAATATATGAGACATTTTACAAATTTACAATAATTCCTATTTCTGTTGCTTATTACAAATGCCCCAGGGCCTCCTTGCCTACAAATTTCACCAGATGCTTATAGGCCACATATATATGACTTATAAATGAAAGGAAAAAAATTTTAAAAATAATCCAGCTCTCATAGGCTTGTACTTGGGGTAGATTCATTCAACCAAGGACAGACTAAGAAAAAAAAGGAAATTTATTAATGTGTGCAGTACACACATCACATAGGAGAAAAGTAACTCAAAGCAGTGGCTTAGAGTCTGGCTTTCATATGTCTTCAACAAAGAACAATAAATTTTAAAGAAATAACAAGACAAAAGAAAGCAGTCCAATGGCAGGAAAAGTATGGAAAGAAAAAGATATGACAGATGAACTAATAGGCAGAGTTTGCTCCAAGTTCCACACTTCTGGCACTTTCTCTGACTGACAAAGGTTGTGAAAGAAAATTTACATCCTTTCTCTTAAAAGGGGGAATGGAAGAGCAGAAAGACCTTGCTCCAAGCAGCTATGAGAGGAAGAAAGCTCTCTCACATCTTTATTGTCTTTAGCTCAACAACTCTTCATATTTTAGATGGAAATATTTTAGTTGCCTTCATAATCAAAGCTGCCATTTATTGGGTGTCTGTGAAATGTCATGATGTCAACACATGATTTCTCGTCCTCACAGTAATCCTGGAGATCAGTCCTAATTCTATTTGACAGATGAGAATATTGGGGATGAGAAAAACAAATGACCTCCCTAGAGTGAGACATTGCTATATTGAGGATTATTGATTTCCAAAATGAGGCCTGAATTTATGTTTTGTACCATCTTAGTTGGTGTTTCCATTCTCAGATCTATGGTTCCCAAGTACTGACTCCCATAATCAGATGAAAAATAATGTAATAGGAGAGGAACATATTCAATATAGCTGCACTGGGAAAGCCCAAGGAAAGCAAGCATACTCACCTCTGTCTTCAAGAAGCTAACAAGAGCTTTGAGGATCCATAGGGAAAGAATGTGGGCAGAGGCAAGAAGCATGCATGGCCAGTCTTGACCCCCCCTGTTCTCTGGCTGGTGGTTACCTCACCACTGTTTTAAGTGAAAAGCCCTGGCTCTGGGGCTCCCAACAGACCAGACTTGGCTATGTATCCCACCATAGCAATCAGGGAGAATGGCCACAGAGAAGTAGGAAAGAGGCTTTTATCAGAATGACCACACATGCACAGGTAGAGGAAGAGGATACTGATCTGTCTTTGAGGAATTGAAAGACACATTGGGCTTTTACAGAAAGGAACGAAGACAAGGGTTGGAAGTGTATGTGGCTGGGCAGTTGGCCTAGCTGGCAAGGCAGGAAATCCTGGTCAAGCTCTATTTCAGGACTGGTTCTTCAAGGTTGCTCTGGTGAAGTCCTCATGGCCTGAGGGGGGCAATCTGTCTCCCATGAGGTGATTATTTTCATTAGGGGAGCTGCCTCAGTTCAGTCATAAGGTAATCTGTCCCTGAGGCTCTGGAATCCACGGTATCTGCAGGTTGAAGGCACTGACTGGAGACTTCCAACCATGTTCCACAGGATCTAGAACAGGATGGTATAACAACTGGCAACTGAGTATCCCTGAAAATACTTTAGCTACCTTGTCTGTCTGTCCTCAGCCTGAAGCAGGTATTAGAGGCAGATATAAGGCTCATTGACTTTGTGCATTTCCCATTTTTAGACAGACATTTTAAAAGAGTGATCAGGGATTTGCAGTTTTGGGATGATAAAGGAAACAGGTGTAAAATGAAGGCAGAGATGCCACGCTTCATGCACGTTTGGATCTACCTACTGGGCAACCATGGGTTTGGCCTCTAGGTCCCCTTATAATTTATCAGGGTCAGCCGGAGAGCCTTTGTCAGACATAACAAATGTGCCACTGCCTGAGGATCACTTTGGTTTCCTTTGTGGGCTGTTTATCTACCAGACCTATGGTTTGCAATCCAAGTGGCTGAAGGATGACTCAAAGATCAAGTCAGGAAAACGAGATTGTGCCAGGACAGTAGCTGCATCCTTCTTCAGGTTCCACAGTGGTGGCTGAGAAGTCCTGACACCATTCTGATGGTCTGGAAGAGCATCTGTAAAGGTTGCCAGTCAACAATCAGTTGGTCTGTTGACTATGATGCCAGTGTAAATCTTGAAAGTACCTTCATTTCTCTTATCGCTTGAAGAGGGAGGATTATCAGTTTTAGATGAACATTTCTTAAATTATTAACATGCCTACGTAAAGCTTGAGCAGAAACCTAGCCCAAAGTGTAAGGTAGTAAAGGAGGTCATTCTAAAATGAAAGCAGAAATGGCACGTTTTTATTCTACTCTTAATGATTCATTTCCTATCAGTAAGTAAGAGTGAAAAGTCAGTGTTTTTTAGCAGCTGGGGAACTTGGGATATGGTTGGAATTATTAAAACTTGGAGGCATGGCTAAGGCACTTTGGAGCTGAATCTTAGACCACAAGCAAGGAGGCACTGGTCTGCTGTGTGCCTGTTTCTGAGCTTGGAGGCAGGGTCCCTGGCACTGCTAGACCAACTGAAGGAGCCAGGGGCCTGGTGAGGGCGCTGTGCAAAGGATATCCATGTGGCCACAGCTACAAGTGCAAAGGGCCTGAGGCTGACACGTGCCTTCTGTAGTGCTCCTCACCTTCAGACTGGAGTCACCTTGAGGGTTTATGAGAGCGTTGCTGGCCAAGCAGTTTCTGATCTAGTAGGGGGATAAGAATTTATATTTGAACAAGTTTTCCAGTGCTGCTGATCCAGGTAGTCCAGAGATCCTATTTTGAGAACCATGAGGTTGAAGGTATACACAGAACCACAAAGAGACAAGGCCAGCTGGAGCTGAGTGAACAAAGGGAGGGTGCTGGGGGACAGGGGGGGAGGCGTCAGGGCACAGGTGGGGCAGGACCAGGGGAGTGGTGTGATGGCTCAGCCATGGCCATGATTCTCATGCACGCTCAAGTCTGACAGCCACTAATGAGGGACAGAATGAAGGAGAACAGTAGGGGTACACTTGAGATTTGCGTAGGCTTGGGTGGAATCAGTTCTGCTGCTCAGATTCCTCTTTTGAAACTTAGGAATATGAAATCCAGATCATTTATACCTTGTACAATCTTTGTGAAGTTCAACAGTAAAGTACACAGCATGCAGTGAATACCCATAGCAGTAGTTATCAGTAGTCATTAGCCATAGTGTTAAACTAGTGCCTCAGAGGCCAGCCTGGTGCTGAGTGTGAATTAGCCTGAGTACACCTCACACTAGCCTAGCCTACAAAGTTCATTCCAATACAAGTCCCATTTTACAGATAAGGAAACTGAGGCTTAGGGGGACCAATCCCCTGCTCAGGAGCATTGACTGATAAGCAGTGAGCTAAGCCCATGCTCTTATCACTGTGCCTGGCTAAGCCACCCAGTGTGAAAAATGCCAGTTGAAGGTGACCTGCTAATATACTCACACCTGGCAGTCAAATTCATGTAGGCTGCTCTTAAACTTGTCCCCTTTGCATGCTCTTCTTGTGGCCCTCTTCAGGATTGTATGGTCTGGCTTTATGTCTTAACCCCAAAAGGGGTCAGTGTGATTCATCATCTGCCCTTGATCTTTTGGTCCTCTCTAGCTTGCCAGTATTCCTGGCCTTGCATTTTGAAGACTTTTTTATTGATATCATCAATGAGCCCAGTGAAGGGCAGCTTTGAAGGAGACCAGCAACCAGCCAGAGGCCTCAGGAGCATGGGTCCATTTAACCCTAGCTTCTAGTCAGGTTCCAATGAAAGCTCCTTTCTCTAAGTGTCCACTCTGTCTTGGTGACTGTGAGTTAGAACAGTGCGTATTAGCCCGCAGCTAGGACTCCTGGAGAAACTGCCACAAGGGTGCGCAGTCTCTATGAAAACTGTGAAAAGCTGTTCTATACTAGACGCATCCCAGCAGGAGATAGTTACAATATAGCGAGATCCACCCCTGCAGTAAGTGGACAAGGAGCCTTCAGCCAGGACAGTTGAGCTTCTGAAGTTGGGAACACTCTAGGTAGCCTATAAGGGTGTGGCTTTTTGACACTGTTACTCTAGACATGCCTGCTGACTGAGAGGAGACTTTGTCAGTTTCCTCAGATGAATGGGGACCTGTGACTCTTTAGGCAGTTCTTTCCTGCTTTATTTCAGGTCAGCATATACTTATGGAAAAGTTCCATGAACTTGACATTGCACTAAGTGATGGGAGTCTATACAGGAAGCCAAATCAGCCCAAATCTAGCCAGGGTGTCAAGTGGACACTTCTATTACTCACAATTGTTAGTGGAAGGCAGACTCTTAGTAACCTGCACTGTTAGCTTATAAACATACACATCCTTGAGCAATGGTTATCTGCCATAACATCTTGCTTCTTCCATGTCTATGCCTAAAACTTGGTGGAAACAATTCCAGGAGGTCTGCTTTGTTTCTTGGGATTCAACTGATGTGTTCAGAAGTAATAGGGAGCGAGGGTGGGCTCGGTTCATGGAGAAATTCGTGCTTTTATGCTCAGTATAAAACATTGGTCCTTCATTCCATGCAAAATTTAAGGAATAAACCCATGAACAACAAAAGCAATCCATAGGACTTGGCAAACCAGAGAGGTAGCTCTCTAGCCCTGGAAAAACAGGCTGTCCAGGCTTTGGCTCTTACTGTATGCACAGTTTGGAAATGGAAGTGAAAAAACTGCAAGCTGGTCATCATCAAAAGCATTCAGACTCATTATCCAGTAGCCACTAGGTAGTCTCCTTACACACCTAGGGGAAGGTAAAGGGAACGGGGCCCTGGAACCGTGCAGAAAAGCCGGAGCTTAGCAACCTGCTGTGGAGTGAGGCCTCTGAAAATGGAGAAGCTTACTCAGTAACTGGATCTCAGGAGTTCCATGTCTAGAGCTCAGCAGTGTAAACGTACAAGGTACAGAGGAATTGGCCCCTGTCTACAAACTTTTCTTTTCTTTTTTCTTTTTTTTTTTTTTTTTGTCTTCTTGAGACAGGGTCTCAGTATGCAGTTGAGGCTGGCTTTGAGCTCACTTTTGTAGCCCAGGCTGGTCTCAAACTCGCACTGATCCTCCTGCCTCAGCCTCCTGAGTGCTGGGATTACAGGCGTGCTCCACCACGCCCGGCTTACATACTTTTCAATAATTCATTAAAAGCCCTTTCTAAAAGAGAGGCCCAGTGTGGAGATAATGAAACCTGGACACCTCATGTAACTCACATGGACTTTAGATAAAATTGCAAGAGTCATCTTTCGATGCCACTTTACACAGAAAAAAGAAAACATTAAAAGTAGTAAATAATCAGACACCACACCCACACGGAGTCATTATCTGCCCTTTCTGAAGCAATGGTCTTGGAATGGCCCCAGGTGCTGTGTGTAGTGGTGCCTTGAGGTACCTTGAAAGCTCTAGAAGCCTGGAATAAACAGGAAGACAGGAAGGAGCAGGCTCCATTGAAACCATCCCAGAAAACTATTTCCTGTCATGGGCAGTGATGTGATTAGCCTGTTATTTGGAATGCCATTATTTTTCTTTTCAAAACTTAGGACCACTTTGTTAAGTCTATTTCCTCTTTGCTCCTTTGCTCTATAAATTACTCTTGTAATTCTTCCCTCTCAGACCAAGAAAGTAGATTAGGCATTGCAGTTATATTCTTGTATGAGGTGAGTATTATACATTTTCTTTATCTCAAAGAAATATAAAATGGCACAAAGTGCTTATGACTATAAAAAGCACTTTTAAATTAGATACAGAACCCTTGACTCTAAGCTGGAATGACTGAGACAAGGTCCTTATCTAAGTCTTTATTTCCTCTGCTATAAATTCAGAGTCTGTATGCTTCAGGACACTGTATAATTTGCTGTGAAGGTTAGTCAAATAAATATTGTGTCTTTAAAAAATTTTTATATTTTATCCCAGGGATTAAGACATACACTCTAACACCAAGCCACACCTCAGCCCCTTAAAGAACCTTTTAAACTATACAACACATACAAATGCCAAGCATTGGTATTTCCACTAATTTCTCAGACCCCTGGAACAGCAGAAGTGCTTCTACAGAAATAAGTTTTTCCAATAATTGAAGCTTATCTCATTAGGGGTATATTTTTGGGAGTTCATAATTTTAAAAATTGGTAAATCCTCCCAGTCTTCTTTAACAGCAAAAAGTGCGCAAAATGTAATCCCTCTGGGTGATGCTGGCCATCATCGGGATATCCTAGAATGCTGGGTCAGAGGATGGGCTGAACAACCCAGGTACCTAACCCTCTCCTTTGGGGAATGAGCTATTGAGACTCAGAGTGTCTGAGTGACTTACAGAAGCTGGTTCCTCCTGGACGAGGTGTCCAGCACAGAGTCCTTCCTTCCTGGCTTCCATCTTCGCCTCTTTTCCTTTCTCCTGACCACTTTCCAAAGGATTCAGTGCACCATGGAGTATTTGTTTATCATATATTACTAGGGATGTGACCCAGGACCTTGAATGTACTAGGGAGGTGCTCCATCACTGAACTACAGGGGTCCCTCACTTGTCCCAGAGGTTACACTCCAGGCACCCCAGAATAAGTGAAAATCAGCAAAGTTGCACACATTATAGTTATTCTATAATTATATATATACCTATATATATTTTAAAGCTTTATAAACCTTTTTTATACTCTTATTGTCCTTTCCCTAACTTTTAGAAATGCTTCTAATATTCTTAACCATTTTCTAAACTCATAAACTTATGTAATTTTCACAGCATATGTGTACTATACAGTATAGTATACATGCACTAAAGAAATATATACTGTAAATAGTGTATTTTATTTTGATTTACTATTTTAATATATTAGAATTAATATTTTTATACATTTTGAAAATTTTTGGCAAAATTTATTAAAACCATAAATACTATGCATATAAATACATATACAGTACTTTATACTACCCCAAAATCCTGCAATGTAGCAAAACATCCATGATAAATAATTTAGATTAATGTTTTTCAAAATCTACAAAAAAGCAAGTCCATGAAAGTCAAACTATAAAATAGCAAGGGACTGCTGTACATCTCCGGCTAATTAGTGACTTAATATCATTTTGTGTGACAGAAGGAAGGGATAGGACTTTAGTCCAGTACCCCTGCTATCTTTTTGGAGATCTTGAAGCCTCCATAGGCCAGGACTGAAGTCCCCAAATTTGACCTATAGGTGACTAAAATGTCAGTGCTTTTGTAAATACCACCTTTTGCTACAAAGCATTCAGAACCCTTCCAGCCAGGAAATACTGTTCACCTTACTATACCCACATCTTGCATGTCCTCTCACAAATTGCTCATAAAGCCTCAAGGGGAAAGACTTTCAGCTTTAGTAACTGGAGTCTACCCTAGGACACCATGATTTAAGAACCTCAGTTCTGTAAAACAGAGCAGCCTATGAGCATGTGGTGTAGAAATTGATCATTCATCAATAAAGTATCACAGAACTTGTCAAACCCCAGCAGCTTTGAATTTTACATTTTGCATTCTAATCAACATTATCCAAAATCCAGAAAGACCCTTCTTGAGTATGGTGAACCAGAGGTGAAAGAATTTGTGCTGGGCTCCTAATTGCATATTAACTAAAGTGTTAATTCATTGGGGCTAAATGTGCAGTGTTAACTCCCAAGTAGACTCCTCCTGTCTTCCTGTTTCCTTATCAGGCACCCCCCTGCCCAGCTGCTCCCCCATCCTGAGTCGCTCTGGATTCCCGCTGGGCTCTCATCTACTTGTTCAATCCATGCAGACAGGGTGCCTTCACCTCCCAAATGTGTTCCCCGCCAGTTCATTCCTCCTCATGCTGCAGCTGTGGTCCAAGTGTGCATTAAACCTTAATGCCTTGGCCCCAAGAGCACCCTGCGTAGATTTTGTGGCCTTGTGCCTTCTGGTTTTCAGGCAACTAGCAAAAGAGTTGAATGCTTAATTTTTTCTTGTTAGTCCCTATGTGAGACTCTCTGGAGACTTCTGCTGTCATCAGATGATAACCTTTGGCCCTCCTGGGACCAGGATGCTGGTGAGATCTCTCCCTGCCTGCTGTGGACTTTACTGTCCTTCCTCTACTCTCTGCCATGAGAATTCTAGGAACCCGTGGTGGGCTTGCCCATGCAGTTGGGGCTCCTTCTGCCTGGAACTCCCTTCCCCTCTCTCCACTCTTTCTCTTTCTCAGCATTCAAGTCTGTCCGAATGGCATCTCTGGAGGAGCCTTTCTCATCACCCTAACGCAGACTTCTTTCCCCAGGTCTCCTTGAGCATTTTCTCTGTTGGACTTTTTTTCCCCCCTAGTATCTAAAGTTTTCAGCTAACTAAAGTATTTGCTTTCTTACATGCCCCCATAGCAGCAGGTTTGCCTAGAACTATGCCTAGCACTTAGCAGGTGCTCCCTAAAGCCAATAAGAATTTTATTTCATTTTGTTTTGTTTCATCTGTTCTGGGGACTGATCTCAGGGCCTTATACCTACTATGAATATGTTTGGCCACTGAGCTACAATCCTCCCGCTCAGCCTATCTGACCACAAAATACAAAAAGAATGTGCCACTAACCTTCCCCGTGATCAGGGAGATGGACAAGGTGAAGGGACAGGTTACCATTTGAAAAGGGGGTGTTTTAAGGAAGAAGAACCAAAGCACTGTCTCAATTCTGAGACACTGCCATGCTCTGCACCATGAAGGTGCCCTCCTCAGGCTCCAGCCCCTGTTGTGTAGGGCCTTGTGTCAGTTACTTTTCATGATGCTGAGACAAAATACCCAATGCTCAAAGTTAAATGGGAAAAAGTTTACTGAGCTCACAACTTACAGAGATTCCAGTCCACAATTGGCTGGCCCCAATGCAATGGTAGAGGGGTAATAGTTATCAGTGGAGCAGACAACAGAAGCAACCAAGGGAAGGCAAGGTGGGTCTGTCTGTCCTTTACCACACATGCGGGATAGCTGCCCTAAGGTGGGTGTTGCACTCACACCCTTAATCCCAACACTGGACCTCGAACCAATCATAAACTCTAGATTCATCCACTTCTAAAAAGGTATCAGGCTTTAGGGGAACATCTGGACACAAACCAGGCTGTGGCCTCTGGGCCTTGACTTTGGTGCAGTTAGTTACCCTTTCTGCAGCCTTTGCCTAAAGAGACTAGAACACCTGGTGGATGCCTGCTAGGTGCTGTGGGCAGCAATACCTATCTCAGTAAAACAAGGCTTGTGCCCAGGCCACAATCTGCAGATATTAGGTATTGCTGCCACTGCACTGGCTGTCACGCAGTCTCAAGAACTTGAAGATCTTCTGTGTGTCCACAGAGACAAGACAGCGAAGTCACCCAGTGACTTTGACTTTTTGCAGCTGTATCCACTGTTGACCCTTTGTCTTCAGCCAGTCCTTTTTTTCTTAATATTTTCATCAAAAGAACAGTCAGTCAGTCAGTCAGTCAGTTAACCAGTATTGGGGAATATATTCAGGATCTTAGGCAGTTGTGTTTCTTAAATCCCAACCTGATCACTTCCTAATTGTTACTGTGATCTAACCAGTTCGATAAAATCATTGGCCACCAGAGGGCATTTTTCAGTTGCCATACCACCCCCTTGTGGCCACAGATTTGTGACAGAATCACTGCCACCACAGCAGAAAAGTAAAACCAGAATGGGAGGCCAGGATACTCATACTCTTAAATACCATGTGAATTCCACACCTGGGAATTCATTCTAATGGAAAATCAAAATGACATATAGAATAATATGTTTGCTGTACTGTAGATAACAGTGAATCTTGGAAGTAAATTAAATGGCTAATAATAAGGAAGTGTATGTTATGTTACCTCACCAAGAGAATAAGGCAGCCATGAAAATGTAAATTAGAAGCCATGAAAAGTCCCTAATAAATATTAAGAATTCATACCACCACAAAGCAACGGAAGGAATATGTGAGTGAAAAGTCCATTGTCTTTGTGGAGTGAGGTTATGGGTCATTTTTGGTTTTTATTTTATTAGTACATGTTTGCAATTCATGTAGTTTGTAAGCCTCCCAGGAAGCAGTTACATGTGCACATCACAGCTTGTTTCTTGCTTTTAATCATTTCACCTTCCCTGCCCTCCTCCTTTGGTTCCCCTATCATCTTTCTTTCCTGTATATTTGTGGGTAGGTGGGATTTTTGCAATACTGGGAGTCAAACCCAGGGTCTTGTACACGCTAAACAAACACTCTACTAATGATTCATTTCTTATTTTTAGATTAATTTTTTTTCTCAGTAGCTATTTTGACATTCCAACTACTCCCCATTTTCTGGAGAAAACTCGGTATTTCTAAATGTAGTATCACCTTCCATCAATATGTAATACTAATAACTATTAATAGTAACATGTATGGCATGTATGCATTTTGATACATGCTGTATGTGTATATAACAAGGTGCATATATTATGCAGCATGGATAGATATGTAATACAGTATACATATATTAGTAACAGGCAGTATTTCATATTTTGATGATTTGTTTTAAAATACTTGTATTACTCACTTTGACATGAAAGGTAGTATGCCATTCATTGTGCCTTTAGAGCCACATAGTTCTCACTTACATCTAATGCTCTGCCCCTCTATATTTGCTACTTCTCTTAAAACCTACTACAAAGGGCAGGCCAAATAGCTCAGTGGATTAAAACACTGACAAGCAGAAGCAGGGGCTGGGGGTTCTATTCCCAGGCCTTCTATACTGGCTCTGTCCCCAGGGCATGCTGAGAGGGCAACTGAGACTGGGTGTGGTGGTGTATGCCTGTAATCCCAACTCTTGGGAAGCTGTAAACAGGAGGATCACTATAAGTCCGATCTTGTAGTGAGACCCTGAACACTCTATAGACCTCTCCCTAAAATACAAAAAAAAAAAAAAAAAAAAAAAAACCTAATACAAAGTTATGATTACTCAAGAGATACTTGAGACAGTTTTTTAAACAAGTTGATAAACTTAGCAGGTATTCTACCCGTTTAAGTGATGAATCATGGTTGAAATGAAGCTTGGCTTATAAATGGTTCCAGTAACAATTTTATTGTGCTGGTACTCAAGGCTCACACTGAAGCTTAATGGTTTCCATTCCTGGTGGAAGGAGACTAGGATTTTATGAGGATGTTCCACCTGTAGCTTTAATAAACATTTAAGTATTTTTATGTCCCAGATATACTCATGCACATGTGGACATGAAGATCAATTATTTAAAACTGTACAAATCCTAATGAATCTTGGCCAGTCATAATCATATTAATTTTTAAAAATCATATTCTTATCTTCTTGGGTTCTAGGGATTTATTAGAGTGGTATTAACTTCTTACTATAATATACCAAGTTTTTTTTTTTTTCTGTGGGAATAAAAATAAAGAAATGATGAAAGTTAAGAGTCTATGTTAAAAAAAGACAGGGGAAAAGAAAAAAAAAGTAACGTTTATTGAAATTGTTAATGTTTAATTATTTGATCAATCTTACATACCTATATCTCTTAATCTAAACTGATCTGATGATGAAAATATGTAATATAACCATTGTTAAATTTAAATTTAAAAAAGAGTCTAATCTTGTTTAATGCTATGAAATTAGCCTATATTTCTGTCTACAGAATATCTAAGTATATGCATTTTCAGAGTTTTATCAGTGGCAAGAGCATACTTATTTCTTTAGGGACTCTGGCCTTGGTGCCCTTCACCTCTGTGGCTCACCTGCTTTTATTATCCACTGCCTTCTGCAGGCCTGAGCCTGTGAATGTAGGGTTCACCTCCCTCTGCATATATAATAGCAAGTGGGAGTTGGGAATCAAAACTGTATTAAGAAAAGTCATTGTGTCGTCACCTTCAGAACAGCAATACTGGGGCATACATAGCAAGTGCTTTATTTTGGACAGTAGTAGTGCAGTTCAGGGACGGTGCTAAGAAAAACCAGTCATTACTGGCCCCACAAATAGTGTATAAGGCCTGACAGTTGCGGACAGAATTGTGCAATCATGCTATTTCTGTATCTTCGCTCTTTTGGGTTCAACAATATATTATAAGCTGGGCGTGGTGGCGCATACCTATAATCCCAGCACTCGGGAGGCTGAGGCAGGAGGGAAGATCGGTGCAAGTTCAAGACGAGCCTGGGCTATAAAAGTGAGCTCAAGGCCAGCCTCACCTACATAGTGAGATCCTGTCTCAAAAAGACAAAAGATAAAACCAAAACAATATATTATAAATGTCAATCCAACACTGAAAAAATATTTAGTGTATCTATTGATTACTATATCCCATTATATATAGGCTTTAATGTGTATTTCATTTATCATTATTTATCTAATTAGTCCCTCGTTAAGTAAACATATAGATTAACTATGTTTTTTAATGCACTTGTGAAAAAATTATGTTAAAAAGTATGTGTCATTTATTCCTCTCACCAACATATCTGACTTGTTTTCCTTCATTTCTTTCTTTCTTGTCTATTTCATTCCACTTATATAATCATTATAGCCGTTTACTCCCTCAGTTTTCTGGAGTCAATAGACACTAACAGCATATGATAATTTTTCTCATACAAAATGCAATTTGCAAAGCCAAGATGAATGAGTTTATTATTTTCATTTCAGTTGTGTGTCCTCAATATATTTCTAGTTAAGAAACAAGAGAACCTGCTGCTTGTGGTGGCATATGCCTACAATCTTGACTATTTTGGAGGCCAAGGCAGAAGGAGCTACTTAGGAGGCTCAAGCTGGAGGTCTTGGGAGGCTAGCCTGGACAAGACAGCAAAACCCTGCCTCAAAATAAAATTAAATGGGCTGAGAATATAGCTCAGTGATCCTTGGGTTCAGTCTCCAGTAAGCCCAACACACACACACACACACACACAGAGACAGAGACAGAGACATAGAATTATTTTAAATTCTATATACTTTTTCATACATCCATATGTATGTGTGGTAACTAGGTTCTCACTTTTGTTTTATTGCTACCATATTGCTTCATTACAACTACATCAAGTTTTAAAATATGGATATGGATTTTCCTTCTATATAACATCTAAATTTGTCCTCTGATATATTCTTGTCATTTTTTCTTTATTTTTCGTTTTTCTTGGAATATATTTCTCATACCATACAATTCCCTCATTTGAATTGTATATTGAAATATATAACTCAGTATATTCACAAGTTTTGGTACTAATGCTGCTATCTACTTTAGAACAGCTTCCTCACCCTAAAAGGGAAGCCACACATTTCCTAGTTGTTCCTAAGTGTGTTGTTTAAATTATGGACAATGTCTTAGCTCCAGGCTCAGCTCCATCAGCTGTCTCGATCACCAGCCTATGGGGCACCAGTTTCCTCCCACCCTTTGTGTATATCAGAATATCTCATCTCTGTCAGCTTTATAGATGACAAATTATTTCTTACCGTAATGTGCATATCTTTAATCATGAGTGATACCAGACTTCTTTCCCTATTTTCTTTGCTATTTGTGTGTTTTGTCTGAATTTCTTTGTTGATTTTATCTATGTGAGCAAACTTAGCAGTATTGTGGCTTTATTTTAACCCATCCACCAGTATGAGACACACAGGGCAAAAGTCACTACGAGGTTAGTGCTCCCTGGATTACAGAAATGAAGAGCATCCTACTATAGACTCCCTGTACTCAGATATGCTGGGGCACTCCCTATCTGGGGCTGCCCCTTTGGGAGTAGAGGGGCTCATGTATATGTATGGTGACTGGGCTTTTCCCCAACAACTCTTGATCCTTCATTTACCTCGATAAGATTTGGTATAATCCATCAACATTTTTATATGTGTGGTACTGGCATCAAACTCACAGGTATTTTGCTGCTGAACTCCATTCCCAGCCCCATTTAGTTTTTATTTTGAGACAGTCTCATTAAGCTATGTAGTGGGACTTGAATTTGTTATCCTACTGCCTCGGCCTCTTATGTGCTGTGAGTACAAGGGATGCAGTCAACTCCACTGATGATTATTTTTTAATTGACATACCAGAGCCTTTGTTCCATGCAAGCCCCACCAGCCCAGTCTATGGATCCTGGTCCATTTTTTCACTCACCCAAATCCCTGATAACTTTTCTTAGTTGGAAGATCTTGGGAGAAGTTGGACATAGGGCCCAAGAACTGGGAACAGGAATTGCCTGCCTGATGCTGCCAGAGCTGGACCAATTGAGCCCATTCCTTTTTGTTAATTGAATCTCTTTTGGAGGGATGAGAGGTGGGAAAGGACCCTGGAGTTCTCATTCTACAGCCTCACTATGGGGTGCCACAAAACTCTGACCAAGTCTACCTTTCCAATCAGCATTTACTAGCAGGTCACCAAATGCTATCCTGTGGTCCTAAGTACAGTGCCTTTCTAGCCCATTGGTCCCAGATATACCCTTTCTACCTAAAGCAGGTGTGAGGATAATAAAGATGCTCATGGGGTATACTCAACAATTTTGACCCCTAAAGGGAGTACTTTTGGCATCCCTCCTCTGTACCACCAAATTATTTGCATTGGACTAAGAGGAAGCAGATGCATACACAGTCAAATGTTCTGCAATTGCAGTGGGCCACTAGTGAAGCTTGTAATGTTGGAGGCTATTGAATCTAAGCCTCCTAAAGCTCATCTCACCAATCTAGCTCTGCGTTTCATGCATTGTAATTAAACATTTTTTTTTCCTTGCTGGGTGGTCAAGGGCAAGTCAAAGCAAGACCTGTGTAACAAAACATTCTTTTTTTTTTTTGTATCTTCCAGGGTCAAATCCCTTCAGGATTAAGTTTGGGACCATAGACAGTACTTTGTAGAACTGTTGTTAGTGTCAGCCTTCGGGACGAGTCAAGGCCATTGACTGGCCATTTTGCTTTCTGTGAAAGCCTAAGAGAATGTTTTTCTCTGGGTGACTCTCCTTAGATGCACTGCAGTTCATTCATCCCTTTCCTCTGAGGTCCCATGATCTCCTTGACCAGGAAATTTGAGACACCTCTGAGTCATAGGATATTACAACACAGGTTCTCTTATATCCTGGGTCTTTATTGACCTTGAAGGGCTAGGGCCAAAATATTGGCTATCCTTATAGCCCTTCTTTTTCTCCAATTTTTGGTCTGTTAACTTACATTCTTGACCCTCCAGCAGAAAAGCTTTGTGATACTATTACTCTATAGCATAGGTACTTGAGCTTATCATCACTGGCTTTCTGAGTATCAAATATCTTTGACTTAGCTTGGAAATAATATTTTCTGACCATCATTGATATTCTAATAACTTTCCATACAATGTGATATAAGCAGTTACACAATTTTGAAACAGATATTTGGAAATTCAAGGAAATACAAAATTGTAGACTGTCAAGACTATGATATTTGGCCCAGTCTCTTATTTTCAAGTACTACTCTTGAGAGAGAGAATGACAGTAACTGAGTTTACACCAGGAGCAGTACATATCAAAAAGACAAGAGTGTCATGTATTCCAAACATAGTTTTAGCATTACATTGCTCTATAATCAATATGCTGAACCTTTTGAAGGTTCTTGAGACCAATATCTGATTCATCCTGTGTACATAAGTGTATGGTTTTGCTACTGATATGTTTTCTCCTTTATTTGAACAATTGTGAGGACAATATGAAATATGTCAACTTTCAAAAAAAAGAAAGGGGAAAAGAAAAAAAAAGTAATGTTGATTTAAAAGGGTTAATGTTTAATTGTTTAATCAATCTTATATACCTATACGTATTAATCTAAACTGATCTGATGATGAAAATATGTAATATAACTATTGTTAAATTTAAACAATAAAAATATTAAATTAAAAAATAAAATGATAACTTGCCCCCCCCAAAAAATTATTTGCATTATCATAATGAATCAACAAGCAGTAGTATGCCTTATTTTCCTGATTCGCTACCTCACTAATTATAGAAGGAGAAATTTACATTTTAAAAAACATTATTCGAATTTGTAATTACTTAGTCAAAAAGAACGTAGCATCACTTTTGTGATATTCCTACAAAACATGTACAATTCGGATTTATTTTTTTTAACTATCTGACCTTTATTATTTAGCATTGATATCAAGAAACTTGACTTCACCATCATGAAAACATCAAGCTCTTTCCATGCAGCAGGCACTCTGCAATATCTTGAACCTTCCCCAAAACAAAATGTACATAATGGCAGAAACACATTATGGTGGGTAGTGTCAAAATATGACCATCAGTTTTTGATGCTCAAAACCACTTCCTTGAACAGGCAATAAAATTCAACTGCTAAATGTTAGCTGAAGTTTTTTATTTCGTGATTACTTGTCTTCTGGTTTGTTGAAGCAGTAAGTCAGACAACACTTGCCACAATCATGTCTGTCAAAGTGGTTGGCCATGAAAACTCCTGCACCACATTCATATGAAGGGCACTCTCGACGAAGACGACTGATTTTGCCATTTTCATCCACCTTATAGTATTTCAGGACAGCCAACTTAACCTTCTTTCTCTTATGCTTATTCTTCTTGGGAGTGGTGTAAGACTTCTTCTTCCTTTTCTTAGCACCACCACGGAGTCTCAACACAAGATGAAGGGTAGACTCCTTTTGAATGTTATAATCAGACAAAGTACGTTCATTTTCCAGTTGCTTACCAGCAAAGATGAGCCTTTGCTGATCTGGAGGAATTCCTTCCTTATCCTGGATCTTGGCCTTTACATTTTCTATAGTGTCCGAGGGTTCAACCTCGAGCGTGATGGTCTTCCCTGTAAGGGTTTTCACGAAAATCTGCATCTTGGCGGCGGTCCCACCACAGATGGCAGATCAGAAAGCTACAATTCAGATTTAGGAAGGAAAAGTCATCAGACATGATAAACTGAGAGACATTCTACAAAACACCAGGCTTTCCAAAGTATTAATGTTCTAAAAACTAAAGTGGGACTGAGGAAATGTCTCAGATGGAAGAGGGCCAACGACACAAGATAACTAGAGGAAATCTGTGACTTAGAACTGGGTTCATTATCTAGGAAAGACATTATTGGAACAATTGCTGAATCTTAAATCGACCTGAGCATGGGGGGGGGCACTATTGTATTAATGTCTGTCTCTTCCTATGGATGACTGTTTGGCGATTAGGCAGAAGTGTTTGTGTTCATAGAGAATATACACTATGGAATTCATGGTTAATTGAATGGCAGGTCAGCAACTTATTCTTTTATAATAATAGCCTTGCACTATACTTCCAAATATTTCTGTTCATAATTTTACATTTATGTATTTATTTTTTTGTAGTGTTAGTGATCTATCCTAGGGCTTCATGCATGCTCTACAAGTACTCTAACTTTGAACTTTACCCCCAGCCCTGTGTTTTTCATTTCAGCACAAAGATTATTTTTAGAAAACTCCATGGTAATTGCAATAATTGTTGAGATTATTAACCAACAAAAGGTTTTTTGTAGTATCTTTTGGAGTAGTTTTTCCACAGTATTGCTTGGAATTCTTGACAATAACTGGTTTGGGTTTTGCTATTAACTTCTTCACTGACAGAGAACCCCCTTATTACCCACGTGCACAGCAGGCATCTCCTACAACCCAGCCCTTAGCAGGCCCTGATTGCACTTGCAGATTGGGATCTACAATTAAATAGTGGGACACAGGACACTGAGCTCTGGGCTGAGAAGGCCTTTTGGAATAGCATTGGGCTTTTGGACCACATAGCTTTTTATTTACCATTCGCGCAAAGGTAAGGCACTAGTACAAAATCTGACCAATCAGCCATACATTTCATGGGGGGAGGAATTTTCTTATATTGTCTCTCCTACATTCTTCTCCTTAAATTAGCTGCCTCTGTGGGGTAGGTATTTCTAAATAGCGTGCTCCAGATGCTATCCCTTGAATGTATTTTTCTGATCAGAGCCATCCCCCTGAGTGTAGATTATAGTTGATCAGCACATGTAAGTGCTTGCTGTAGTTTAAAGTAAAAGACAGTGTCTCCCTAGTATATATCACTGATCAGAAAGCATGGGCAATTAATCTTTGTGAAGTCAAAATGCTATATATACATACTTTTTTCTAGGTACTTTTTCCCCTTCTTGGAAACAAGGTTGATTCTGAGAAGAGATCTTTAGAATGAGAATGCTCCACTCTAGCCCATAGCATGGGGTAGGCTGGAATAAATGCAGAGCAGGCTTCTATAGGAGGAGCTGAGCATGGAATTAATCCTGGATGCTGTCCTTGTCTTGTGTTCTTCTGGATGTGTGCACACTTGATGAAATTATGAGGTATTCACCTCTACAGTGAGAGGTGAATACCTATGCTAATAAGCATCAATAACTAATTGTTCTGCACTTCCTCAACAAGCTAGTGAAGAATGTCAGATTCCCCTGAGAATGGTGTCAGTAAAACTTTATGTCATCTGAAAGTATACTTCATGTCCATTTGACATTTCAGCCTGGAAAGAAGAGCCTTGGATGTAGGTCCCTAGGCGGCTTCCAGTTCCATGCATGAATATGCAGCCATCAAAGCCTAAAAGACATAAAAGTCACCCACGGTCCTTCTTAGGTGGACATACTAGTGGTTTGTGTCTAAATGTTCTACAAAAGCCTCATGCAATCATAGAGCTTTTTCAGAGGTAGCTGGATCTAGGGTGTATGATGCTGGGCTTAAGAGTATGTGACCAGTTCACTGATCAGTTTAGCACTACACCTATCCCAACAGCATAGGCATAGTATAAAAAGGGCATAAAGGTGCTATTATGGTCAATTATTGATTTTGCTGTCTTCTGCATGCCATAAACTGTTCTCCTGTTCAAAGCCACCCTACCCTTGAGCCAGTCCATCAGGGACTAAAACTACAAACTGTGAGAGAAACCTTTCTTCCCTTAACTTTGGAGATTGAGTATTTTGTCTCAGCAATGAAAAGAGTAACTAAGGCAGAATTCGTACTGAGAGTGGAATCATTGCTGTGACTATACCTGACTATGTGGCTTAGGAGCCTTTGGGAGTGACTTGTAGGAAGGGTATGGAAAAGTTCAGAGATATTCTCTGAGAAAAATAGAGCTGGAATATCTGAAGGTGTACTGCATTGGAGATTCCAGTTAGAGCTCAGGAACATTCTGCTGGGAAGAAGAACTATGTTGGCTGCTGGACTCCAAATGATGTTTGTAATGGCTTGGCAGAAAGTTTGTCTGCATTTTGCTCATATTCAGACTTTGCCTCAGACTGGGATTAAGGGCAACTGACTAATCCTTAGAAGACATTTCAAGGTAGTCATATTTCAAGGTGGAAGCATAACTTCACTGCAGTACTTGGGGGCTTTTAGCCAAATCTGTGTTGAAAGTCAAGATAATTTAAAATGTTGTGAGTTTGGACAGAAAGGAAGGTCCAGTAAATCCAAAGACTACAGAGCACAGGAGATCTTAATTGCTGAGAAGGAACAACAGAATAGAAAAGATGGCCTAAGGTTGTCACAACAAGCAGCAGGACTCCACCCTTTGCAGCCTTGAATTTACAAAAGTTAGACTTTTCTTTGAGAAGAAAGCCCCAGAGCACTGTGTCCCAGGATGGTGACAGCCTAGAGAATTTGTTCCTCAGAATTAGTTTCAGAGTGTTTGGTGATCCAGGCCCTCAATCCCTACAGCTAAGAAAGAAGAAAGCCTCAATACAGTTCTAGCTGTTGTCAATCTTTGACATCCATCCATGTGGCACTGGTTTTAGGTACATGCAAAATGCAAGAGTTGCAGGGTCAGAAGGCTTCCACCCAGATTTCAGAAGAAAGCCTGGAAAGCCAGGCAGTGTGTCCCTGAGAGGACAGTGTGTGAAGTTATGAATATGAAGCCAAAGCTACAGTGGAGACCCCAGGAGTTTGAAGAAACCTCATTATGGATCCTCTCAGGAAAACTATAAGGAGGAAGTAGAGCATGCTCAAGAGAAAAGCCACAGGAGCTATAACCACCAGCAGTGCTATAGAGGCAGAGCCACTCAAGCTTTGTGGAGCTCACATCTTGCCATGGACTGCATCCCATGCTGCGCATAGAACTAAAGAACTTAATGTTTGCCTTCTTAGATTTTGGACTTGCTTTGGTCCCATTCCTTTATACTCTGTAACTTTTGGAATGGAAATGTTTACCTTATGCCAGTGAATGTTGGAAATATATAGCTTTCTTTTCATTTGTACAGTGTCTCGCCGCTAATAGTTTGCCTTAAATCTCAAAGGAGCCTTGGGACTTGGAGTGTTCAACAAGGCTGAAACTGTTGGGCCTTTGGCAACTCTTGGAGATGGACTAGATGCCTTTTAGTCCATGAACACATGAGTCTGTGGGGCTCCAGAGGCAGAATGCTATCATTTGTGTCAGGAAGTCCCCTCAAGACCTCACGTGGTCATAGGTCTTTTTCAGTGGAAGCTGAATCTAAAGTGTATAATGCTGGGGTTGAAGACATGATCAATTCAGTGACTGGACTGGCACCACCATAATCCCAGAAGCTTAGAGTATAAAAGGGACAGAAAATCAATGTTGAGGTAGGTTGCTGCTTTTGCTGTCTTCTGGCTGTCATGAACTATTCCCCTATGCAGAGCTACCCTACCCTGGAGGCAGCCCCTTAGTGAGTGAAATATCTACAAACTGTGAGCTGAAAAAAAAATTTCCTACCTTAACTTTAGGCATTGGGTATTTTGTCTCAGCAACAGGAAAAGTAACTAAGACACATTCTCAGCATTTTGACTTCATAAAAATCAAATGCCCATGTGAGGAGCTCAGGAGCTCTGCTTCTAGAGTGCATCTGGGGTCTACATTTTTGATGCCTGTGGTCTATGGTCTCTCTGAGAAGCTACTCCATCAACAGGTGCAAGGGCTTAGCAGTGAGAAACCCTTCATGCACCTTCCCATCTATTCACCTCCTGGGAAAGTCTTTGAAGCTCCATGGGCTCCAGTGTTACCTCAACTTCCAGAGTCCCTTATGAGAGTCAAATGCTCTTCACCAGGCAGCTTGGGTGTTGGCATGCTGCCTGGATAGAGCCCTCTAGACCCCTCCTAAGTGTGTTTAAAAGCTCTCATGCTCTCTGCCAGCCTTCAACACAGCCAAGTGTGAGAAGCTACAGAAGGAGAAGGAGGATCTGGAGCGGCGATTTGAGGAGGAGCTGAGGAGGATGGGCTGGCAGCAGCAGGCTGAACTCCAGGAGCTACAAGAGCGGCTACAGCTGCAGTTTGAGGCAGAGATGGCACAACTGCAAGAGGAGCACCATGGCCAACTGCTGCAGGTCCGGTGCCAGCACCAGGAACAGGTCAGTCTGCGGCGCAGGCCTGTGCTGTGCTCTTGGCACCACAGCTGACGGGCAGAGGGAACCCTGTCCTCTCTACTGGGTGACTTTGTGGTCCAGATCACACTCTAACTCCATCTCTTCCTCTGAGCCCCACCACCTCTCCTCCAGTTGCCCTGGGCCTCCCTAGTATTTCGCAGGGCTTTTGGATTTGCTGTGCCTCACCTCCTCTCCCCTACACATTTGATGGCTTTTCTCTTCCTGGTTTTCCCACTACCACCTTCTGGTCAGTTCTCAGTGAGGTCCTTCCTTCTCTAAAATTATACTCCCTTCCCCTCTGACCAGCACACACTTCCTGTGCCCTTCTTGCTGCAGTATTTCTTTAGCACTTCTGGCTAACAAAAGTCTAATTCTCACTGCATATCCTGAGGCAGAGATGAGAAGGGGCGGGCTCATACTTAGCCCTGCCTCCACACCAGGCACTGCTTTCAATGCACACACACTGACTTGTTGAATCCTCAGTCACTCCTCCAGATGTGTGTACCATTTTATTGCCATTTACAGGTGAGAAAGCGAGTCCATGTGGTTAAATAAGAATTCACAGAGCTCCTTAATGGAAAAGCCAGGGTGGAATCCAGTCTGCCTCCCTAGTGTGTGCTGCCACGCACTCAATTAGAACTGCCTGCCAAACTTCCTGCTGCATCTTCATCCCTGGAAGCATGTCTGCAGAAGCTAGACATAAAACATATATTTGTTGAATGAAGTAATGAAAGCTGATCATTAACCTCAGCTCAGCAATTTTTCTGGGCAGGGAAATTCATCCAAGGAATAATGAGGGAATACTTCCCATTATTTGGAATATTCCTGGCAGTGATTCCCTGTCAGTGTGAAGCCAGGTAGGAGCCAGAAGTGCCCACGTCATAGCCAGACGCTGATGCTTATTACTTCTGTGAGTGTTGGCGGGAGACAGACAGAATGATTCTATCTACTTCTACAAACTCTGTTCCTTCTATTTTTCTTTTTCTAAATCTCCAAGCTCAGAGGCCTGAGTCCCCACCTTCTAACTGCTATGTCTATAGTTTGCTTATGTTCAGCGTGAATTACCATTGCTGGGCAGTTTCTCTAAATCTCAAGTGACAGAGATAGGGCTATCAGCACTATCGGCAACCTAAGTTTGATCTCCTTAGGCTGTTTCCAAATGATTATCCCATATGGCAATACCAGAGGCTTGGGAGTCCTGAGGCCCATGGGACACATTTCAGCCTAATAAGTGTCATCGTAGTAATAAAGAGCTTAGTACTTTAGAGCATTTTACTTCATACAGTGAACACCTCACGACAGTCATCCTCCCTGGAGGCTGATGAAAAGCAGATGCATCTGTGTGCTTGAAGTGGCTTAGTCTTGCCAAGTAGGGCATAGTAGAGAGCACAGCTAAAGTCACCTGCTGGTGTAAAGGATAGGAACCAAAGCCCAAATGTTGCACCTCCCAAATGGTCTAAGTGTACTTAGATGACAGCAGACATTGGTACCTGCTACAGTGTCCAGGCTGGGTTCTCTCATGCTCTCAGAACTCCTGCAGATGCCACCTTGTGTGGTGCTTTCATATCCCTGGGCTGCTCATCTCCAGTGTTGTGCTAATAACATGTAACCTTCCTTTAGCAGTCTTCAGATTCCAGACATATCCATAATCAAAGATTTTCAGTCCAAAGGTCTAGGCCAGCAAAGAAGATGCCACATATAGGAAGTGGGCAGCAGCCCCTGGATGAAGGTTCACAGAGCAATCCCTATTACCAGTGCCATTGCCAGGCAGAGCCACCAGCAGCAGAGCACAGCTCCTAGCCAGGCCTCAGATTATCACCTGAATGTTTTGTGAGGGCAGACATGATAACAGGCTGGCACATGTACTCTCGCCTTGTGGCTAAACTGGGATGCAATAATGCATTGCAGGTATCAGATTCAGAGGGATTGAAAAGGAGGAATCCCTTGACTTTTTACTTGAACATGATATTCATTAGCTATCTGTGTATGTTTTAAAAGCAGTCTTAGAGGGTACTGGATTCTGTTTTTCTTGGTTCTTTGTGGTCATTTGAGCCATATATTTATTTACTCTCTATGCAGAGGATCCTGAAAGCTCACTCTAGACAGAGCACTGTAACAGGCTACTGCAGGAGATACCAAGACTTATTAAATATGGCTTGGTTATTTTGTAGAGGAAGTTCAGGGAACTGTAACCGTGGGTGAGAAATATAGACAGGTTTGGGAGTTGAGGATTGCCTCCCAGGTGTGAGGCTAGGGGAAGGTGCTATAGTGGAGACAGCATCCAAATGCTCTGAGGTGAGCAGACCTTCTGTTAGCAGCCCAGTGGTTTGGAGAACCAGCCCTGCAGATCTGTGCCTGATTCAGGGCCCTGATTCTACTCCTGCTGCTGAGCATCCACCGATGCTCTAACCTTCCATTTCTGCAGTACACCATGCAGGATATGAGGAAGAAGAGGAAGTACACCCCAACCCAGGCTTGGAGTGTCAGCTGCTAGAGATACCCATTGGTCCACAAAAGTAGTTTTCGTTAGATTTTGTGACATGATTCTCTATGTTGCCCAGAGTGGCCTTAAACTCAGATCCCACTGGCTTGGCCTCCCAGTTTCTGGGTTATAGGCATATGTCACTGTGCCCAGCAGGGCTGTTTCTCAGAGCTCCCCACAAGACTGGCATGCAGCCTACCTGTGTCCAGGGGGGGTGCAGGACCTGGTTCCTCAGCCCAGCAGGTGCTATGCAGGAGCGTGAACTGTTGGGGGATGGGTGGCAGAGGGGTGACCTTTAAGGATATGATAGGCCTCTGATTTGCTAAAATTCCTATTTTAAAATTATGGTGGTAAATTTATTTAATCAAAATCAGTTCTCATTCTTTAGCAGTCTGCATATTCCGTACATATCCATAATCAAAGCACACAGAACAGATTTTTAACATAAACAAGTGTGCTTCTCTTCTGTTGCTCCCAAGGTTGCTGCATGGCAGTCCAGATTCCTGCCCTGCTTTCTGAGCTGCCTTTAATTATTTCCCAAATTATGTGTAGCCTCAGAGCCTGGGATTCAAGAGTTAGGATTGTGACCTTTGTCCCTCTCCCTCTAAGTCCGTAGCCTTTGCTTCTTCTGCCAGCCACTCGGAAGTTAGTTGCCAGGACCTCAAGTTCTTGGATACATGACAGATTCTGCCCTAGAGCCTGAGCAGAGAGTCCGACCCTTGGAGAGGTGCTCATCGTCTGGAAATTATTTTTGCTTCTTCTCAGACCCCGAACAGCCTTCCTACCCTTTCTTAAACGTGTCATTTTGGACTAAAAAAACAGGAACCGCATTTCCATTCCTGGCCTGAATGGGTGGGCACCAGCCCATCCTCCTGCATTGTGTCTCCTGAGCCTGCTGGTCACACCTGCCCCAGCTATCACACAGCAGAAACCACAGTGGTAGAATCAGATTCCAGGGTCCCTCACTCTCCCACACCTGAGCTTCATATGCTTCCAGGAGGCAGTGTGGGGGACGGGGAAGCCTCTATGCAAACCTGCCCCCGTGATGGAGGCAGAAAGGGCAAAAGGCACATCCAGAATGGGACAAAGTTGGCTGGAGAGCCCTGACATGGCTAGCCATCTAGCCAGTGATGAAACAAAGGAGGATTTCCTGGTTATTGGGGCAGGAGAGTCATTAGGAAGCAGTAAGCAGGAGCCAGCTTCCTCTTGCTCATCTGTTATAGAGTCATGTCTGGGTCGGGGGCAAATGGGAGGTTAATCTAGTTTGGGTTTAATGGGAGAAGCCAAGACATTATAGAGCATGTGCTTCTTCATTCGAAATGTAAGCCTTCTCTAACTGAATTACCAAAGCCCCACATAATTGCATTTTGCAAACAGATGAGTGAAGTAAAGCCTGCAGCTCTGTTCTTCCCCATCTGAGATGGTTTTCCAGCCCTGTAACCAGCCCAGCTAAATAGCAAACAGCAGCAGGATTGAAGTTGTATCCCAGCAAAGAGCTATTTTCCCAAGCACCAGGACTACTTGATGGGCAAATCAGACTCCTCTAAGCCATAGCCCAGAATTCTGACTTAGTCCAGGGGAGTGGAGGGTGCGTTAGTGGTGCTCCAGGAGGGCCATACCCAGGTTTCTAACAGAGGGAGTGGAGGTTTCAGCCAGCATAAGCCAGCCAGAGCTTGATAGTTCTGTTTCTGATTTTGCAATCTACAATGCATAAAGTCATCCTGTGTTTCTCATGGGCCAACTTGTCTGGATCTGCTTAAATGGCTACAGAAGGCTCCGAGGCCTTCTCAGGCTGGAGATCCTTACTGGCTGCTTTGTGACTTCATGACTGCCCCAAGAAGGAGCCAGGACCCGCAGGAAAAGGAGTCATGGAGATTAGTACTATGTCCTCAAAGAGGATGGCCCACAGGAGACAGTACCTCCTCCTCCCCAGGGGAACTTTCTTTTAATAGTACCAGGAGGCATAAAACCTGAATTGCTGAAGATGAAGGATGATGATGTCCAACTTTTGGCTCATGGTATCTTTTTTTTTAATTTCCTACCAAACATACTGGTCATTCCTCTAATTGTATGTTGGTTTTCAAGTTAGAAGATCAGTATTTCACTAATGGAGGCTGTGGCACATATAGCATGCCCTTACATTATCCTTAATATGTTGGATTTCAGATTCTATCATCACTAAATCAAAAACATGTCTTCCCACAAACTAGCAAAGCATGCAGGTTATCCACAGGCGTACTATTGCATCAGCACTTGGGGTGTGCTGCACCTCCAGGGACCTGCCACTGATTGAGCCCTTCCTTTTGTTTCTCTTTTCTGAACCCTTCCAAGGTAAGCTGTATAGGAGCCCAGGAAATTAAAAACATACCAAGGGCTGATAAAAGGTGGTTTGCTGTACTAAGCTGTGTAACAGACCTCTAGGAAAGTGCAAGCATTTGTTTCTAAACATGCATGCTATCTATTTAATTTATATTGGTAATGGAGCAAAAAGAAAGGACATTTCCTTTTCCTTTTTAAAAAATAGTGATTTATTTTTCCAACAAATGAAAGGCTTTGGACAAAATCCATTAAAACCTCATGTAAAGGGAATTGCAAAGTTAAATAAATACTGTTATAATGAGCCTTTCTAAGTGGATTTATAACTCTGAACCTCAAGTAAAATATGTTTTATCAAAAATGTCAAACAAGTAAAAATGAATCACTGCATACCAGTCTACTTTTACATTGGCCTGAGTAGTGTTGTAGGCTCTGTTTTGTTTTTCTTTCCCAGTAATTTTCCTTCTTTAAAGACTGAATATCTCATTCTAAAAGACAGGAGCTAGACAGATTTCTCCATGAAATTATACTATCCAAAATAGGAATCTACCCATTTTAAATAAAAAATACCTCCATGTACCAGTGAATGCTTACAGAGAGCCCTCCTCCTGTCTAGACCACAAAAGGAACAAAACCAATAAATATGATAGTCAATAAGGGGAAAGGTAGGTAGGTAGGCGAATCAAGAAGTATCAAAGTAAAAGGTCCAAGCCTGGCTGAAGACTTGAGATTCAACTCCTGAAGCAGACCCTCAGCCAGGGGATCAGAAGCCCTTCCCAGGAGCAGCTCTGAATCACCTGGATAGGAGAGAAATCCGAAGCATATTCTAGGGCCACGTGCATGCTCCAGACTCCGGTGCAGTGGTGCAGGCCCATTTCCCAGCCTCCACCAGGTCCCCGCAGGAGGATGCTGGGATATTACTGACCTTTCCTGGGTAGAAATAGCAGAGAGCACAGCAGCATGTCTCACACAGCGTCACCTTTGGGATAAGACAGATCCAGGCAACCCTGCTTGCTCTGCTCTTTACTCAACCTTTAAACTTTATGAGCCTCAGTTTCCTCATGTCTAAACTGAGCATACATTGTCTACTTCATGAGCTTACTCAGAAGACTGAGTAACCAATAATATGGAGCATAGTAATCTTTTGTTCCTTCATTTAGTAGATATAGTATGTGCCTACCTACCACTGGAAAATAAATCGACCATCTCATAGGGAAGCCCCCTTTCCCTTTTGCATATTGCCTTACAAATTGATGCCTATAAAGAGAAAGGATGAGAGTGGAGAAAAAGATGGGATGGCTCAGTGGCCAGCCTAGGGCTTTGAGAGGTGGCAGGGACACCCAGGCCTGGGTAGAAACTTTTTCATAACTCCAGAGACTGCTACCTCACTAGCATGTCATGCCTCTGCCTTGGTACCAGGCTTGGGATGGCCATCAATTCTCCTTGACTTTCGGTGCCACTAACGTGTTTTCTTCTCATTGAATGGTACCTCTTTTATCCAAGCAGCAAGGATATTGCTGATAAGAACTCCCTAGTTCTCTGGATAATCAGTATCTGTGACTCTCCTCAGGTTGAAGACATCACCACCAGTCATGAGGCTGCGCTCCTGGAGATGGAGAATAATCACACAGTTGCCATCGCAATCCTGCAGGATGACCATGACCACAAAGTGCAAGGTAGCTACCAGCTTGGCGTGCAGCAGGCAGAAGCAGCCACACAAGCTGAACGCTCCCCCACCCCATTGTTTCCTTCCTTGTATGTCTCTTCTGTTTGTTTCTATGAAAAGAATAGATAGAAATCAATAATTCATTTAGGATTGGGGATTAAGCACTTGCCTAGATGCATTAGGCCCGAGGTTCTAACCAAAGAACAGGGGAGGGAAAAAAAAACAAGATTCAGGTAACTACAGTGTTTTTTTTCTCCTCCAAAGCAGTTATTATCATTCTTGCCTCAATATTGGAAGCTCTCGAGAAGCTCTACCAACCTCAGTTATATACCCAAGATTCTGATGCAGTTGGTCTAGGCTGTACCAGGGGCATCTTGACTTGTTATAACTCCTTGGATGATTTTTTGGACCTAAACATGAGGGCCACCACCCTTCTAAAATAGGCACAGACACTCCATGTTTTATCTTGTATTATAGCCTTAAAAAAATTGAATAGAAACTATAGAAACTGGAGCCTTGGTGCTCTTTCTTTATCTGTGGTGTTGTCTGGGCTCTAGCAGCATCAACAGGGCTTGTACTTCTTGTCCACGTTTATTATGGATATACATTGAGTCTCCACATTTGTGTAACTGAATTACCCTTGTGCTATGGCTTTGGCATGGCTCACTTCCCTGGAGGCCATCTGCTTCCCGGAATGTGAGTATGAGATGGAAAAGGACTTCTAAGAGGTGGGGCCTGGTGAGACCCTAGGGTCATGGTGGAGATGGCCCTAGAACACATGACACTAGAATGCATGGTGGAATGCTTGTCCCAGTCTATCTGGATTCCTGTTTGGGGGATTTGGTGGTTTCTTTTTGTATGTAGAAGGTGATGATCAACTTTCTATCACAATAGTGAAATATTTGCAGCAACTGACTTCTAAGGAGCAGAGGTTTACTTGAGCTTGCAGCTTCGGGAGTTCTGGTCCCTGATCAGCAAGCTTCACTGTGCAAAGCCTGGGGCAGGAGTAAGTGACCGAGCAAAGCCTCTTATCTCCTGGCTAGGAAGCCAAAAAGAGCAAGGAGAGGACCAGTGTCCCTACTCAATGACCGAAAAGTCCCCATGGCGCCCTGCCTCTCAAAGGTCCCACCATGTCTCAGTGACGCTGCGCAAGGGGGACCACGGCTTTAGCCTGTGAGCCCTTGAGGGCCATTGCAGATCCAAAGTGGAACAGCTTCCACATAAGCAGAGCTGAGCTAATGCGAGTGGCACGCCTGTGAAACTCTAAACTGTGTGCTAACTGTTCCTCTTTGCTTTATAAATTTAGCCTCCCTTAGGTGTTTCCTCATAGAAACAACACAAACTGATACACTTCAGGTACATAGAATTTTTTGTAAATCAATAGCAGCAATGATATCAAGTTGTATTAAGATTTTCCTCTGTGGAGGAAGATGCTTTTTACTCTTTAACATGCACATATTAATATGTGCCATTTGTGTTTTAAACTGCACATACTGTACTCCCTGTACTCTCTCTTCCATCAGCTGGTTGTTAAAGAATATATTTAAAAAACAGTAAGATTTAGCAATGAATTAACAATTTTTTAAATCTGAAAATTATCATCAGGTATTATTATTATTATTATTATTATTATTATTATTATTGTTTTAAAACTATTCTTTGCAAAGAACAAAATCCACTGTGCAGTGACGAGTGCCCATGGCATCTGTTGTCGTGTCCTTCAAGCACCAGTCCCATCACCTCTGGGAGCTGTTAGGAAGGTACAAAGCCCCAGGTAGAGGTAAGAAAGAATCATTCCCTGAGAGCCAGGTCAATGTATTATCTATATCTTGCATTATTGGTCCCCACTCTTAGCTTGGAACTATGGAGAGAATTAGGAGGAAAGTAAGACTAGAATAGAAGTGTGATCCCACTTTAGTTTCCAGCTTAATTACACTAGGGTGGAGCCCAGGCATCAGAAGTTTTAAAAATTCCCCAGGTGATTCTAACATGTAGAAAAACTTGACAGCTGTTGTTTTAGAGCACAGTATTAAGACAGAAAGTAGTGTTATGACCTTGAAGTAAAGACACACATCATGAGGACATAGATATTGTATAGTAAGCAGTGCTTTATATCATCTTCAGACTAAACGTTGGCTTTTGTTTTCCCCTGGGTTAATGACATCATTGGAAAATGCTCTTTATTGTACTATAAGAACTTGATCTCGTGAAAAGAAATACAAATGCAAAATATTATAATAAGCCATGGCATTGCCTTTTGTTTCTGAGTTTTCACATAAACAGACGTGGTAGATTTCTTTTTTTTTAAGGACGAAATATAACTTAGGCAACACATACAAAGTCTTTGAATTATATATAGTGTCGAGGCAATGTGATTATATGTAGTAAAAACTAAAAAAATTTTTACCATAGTCAGAATGGTGCTATCAGTATCTATTAAAATTAATCACATAGACAGAGGCAGGTAGACCAGAAGCCACTTGGTTATATGTCAATGACATCAACATAGACTTTTTTTTCCACATGTAAATTTCAGCTGCGACAAGATTTTTCAGCAGCCTTTCCACCATTAGCTAAAAGATTTGGTTCAATGAAAACCACAAAGTTTTTCCTAATTGCATCTGATGCCAGACAAAAGTGATAATTGTTTGGGCTCAAACACTGCCCTATTCTCAGTGTGATCTCGGCTGATTAATGAGAGCTTTCCTCCATCTAGTTATAACATGAAAATAAAATGTTTGCATAGCCAGGATGAGATGGGCTTCACTAAGCTAATAAGATTCCTCTCAACTGGAAGAAGACAGAAGACATTTGCTTAATATCTGCTACATGACATTTCTTTCTGTCTAACTTTCAAATTATTGCTGTGGTGACACTTCACAGAACAATATTGTCCCAAACCCTGGGAGAGGAAGCAGTCCAATTAGTCCTTCCTTCTGTCTGAGTGTCTTCACAAACCACATTTTTGCTTCAGCAAGTCCTAGCAAGCTGTAGTGCTCAGAGTGTGGTCCAGAGGCCACCAATGTGTCCTTGTAGACACAGCACTGGTCCTATCTTCCCCACCCATTATCTAGTAAGGTGGCTTATCCCATACTCCTCGGATGGGTCTTTCATCAGTCTCACATGGCTGCTTCACACCGGGAAGACAAGTTCCTGGGAGGGAAAGAATGGGCATTGGACATCAGTTAATTGTTTTTGCTTTTAGGAAAATTAGGAGAATTAATGGATGCTGTGAGCAAAGGACCTAAGTAAAGGGGAAGAGGGTGAAGAATTGTAAGTGTGTGGACGAGCATGTGTATAGAAGCGTGTGTGTGAGCGTGCACATGCATGCCCATGCATTCTGGTGGCCTCCCTCCTAATTTTTTTTCATCTTCCCCCTTTTATCTTCCCTTCCCTAAGTCCCTTTTCCTTTCTTACTTTCTTCTAAGTCACAACCTGCCCGTCAGATATCATTGCAAACTATCTGAGGAATCTCTTCAGCTTTGAGTCTGCTGTAGCCCGGGTCATTTATTTATCTAACATCCCTAATTTGATTCTACCAAAAGAGGCTTGCTTTATGCTTTTCAGAAGACCGGCTTAAACCTCTGATGTCTTCTCCACAGAACTGGTGTCCACCCATGAACTGGAAAAGAAAGAATTGGAGGAAAGTTTTGAAAAACTGCGACTGTCATTACAGGTTAGCTTTTCTTTAGTTTTCTTAAGGAACATCTTTAAACCAGCTCATGTTTACCCAGCACCCACTATATACTGGATCCTGAACAAACACTGAAATACAGAGGCAAATGAGACATATTCTTGGCCCTTTAGGAATTGGCCCATTACTCAGAGAGCTGTGCCATAGCTAGCAGCAGGCAGCAACAAAAGGCAACCAAGCCACTCAGGGATCAAATGATGAATGTGGGGCCTGGCAGGATGGCTCAGTGGTCTAAAGTGCCTGCTTGGGAAAGCTTAGGCGGCTGCAGGGACCACGGTTCAATCCCTGGCACCACATGCTGTGCCAGCCCTGCCCTCAGGGCAGGCTGAGCCGGTCATAAAAATAAATAAATAAACAAACAAACAAAAGTTCTGAAACAAGAAGAATGTGGCTGTGACACTACAAAAGCTTGGGGGTTGGGGGGCTTACTCAGCATACAGGGCCATCACGGATACCCACGCCGTCACTGAGCTGTGTTTGTGGAAAAGGGAGGATGTGGGGCCGAGGAGAGTCTAGCAGGGGAATGGTTCAAGGAAAGCTGTGAAGTTGGAGTGTTTGTACCTCACTTTAGAGCCGTGGTGCTCAACCTTTCTAATGCTGTGACCCCGTAATACAGTTCCTCATGCTGCAGTGACCCCAAACCAAAAAATAATTTTGATGGCTACTTCAAAACTGTAATTTTGCTACAGTTATGATTTGGAATGGCTTTAGGTGACCCCTGTGTTTTGGTTGTTCGACCCCTGCCGGGGTCGAAACCCACAAGTTGAGAACCACTGCTTTAGAGACATTAGAAGTGGATGAGATTTAAAAAAAAAATTGTTGCCGCTCACTGCTGCAGAGGGAAAACGTTGGCTCAGATGCCAGAACAACTGCCCTGCTTCCCACTGGTCTCTTAAGAGGAGGATGCAAGTTCTCCCAGGTTTCTTATTCTCCAGAAATCCAGCCCGGCTATTCTGAGAGAAGCCTTTGACCATCCCCAGCCCTAGGGAGGAACCGCCTAGAAGCAAGGGTGAAGTGGGTGGCCCAGTTTCATTTCCAAGTACAGAAATTCTCATCATATCCAGATTCTTTATTAAATATGAAGGGTAGTTTTATTTGGAAGTTGTGCAAGATAACTCCCATAACCACAGAATATTGTAAAGAATCTTGCGCTTTGATGAGGGTTCATTCCCCTGGCAACATGGTGCTGCCCTGCCAGAAAAGAATCTAGAATTGTGGAGCTACACTATATCCCAGGCATCGAGTGCACTGTTCATAAATATTAGGGGTTGAGAGGGTTGTTCAGTGGCAGGGAGCCATGAGGTCCTAGGTTCAATCCCAGGAAAGGAAAGAAATAAAAAGTTTCATCACTGATTCCTGTTGTGCATTTGTGAAGATGAATTCTGCGTATTTTAATTGCAAAACTCCACCCAGCAGAATCCAGTAGGGCTGGAGACAACTGCATTAGGCAGTGTGGACTTACTCAGGTCCACTTCCATGGGCTTGGAACAACTTAAAAAAATAGCTAGTTTGGGTGCGGAGCGATTGAGCTTGGAGTTCAAGTCCCTGCTGATGGTCTGCATAAACTGTAGTTCACCGACGGTTGGAATGGGATGGCAACAGTACTCTTTAGAAAGAAGGCATCCAAAGTAAAGAGCACTCAGGTGGGGTGGTACATGAATGCCATCCCAGCCCCTTGGGAGATGGAGGCAGAGAGATGACAAGTTTGGGGCTAATCTAGCAACTTCATGAGACTATCTCAAGTTTAAAAATAAGAAGGGCTGGTGCTTTAGCTAAATGGTAGGGCACCCCTGGGTACAATCCCCAGTACCAAAGAAAGAGAAGTGGAGGGAAGGGAGGGGAGGGAAGGGGAGGGGAGGGGAGGGCAGAGGAGAAGGAGGGGGAAGGAAGGGAAAAAGCAAGGCAAGGCAAGGCAAGGCATAGAAAGCAAGCAAACAGCTGAAGAAGAGGATAGTACTGGGTTGGCTTGTGGAAAGGGCTAAGAAGTCTCAGTGGCAGCCATTGCTATTATAATAGCTGCAGGCATTGGTATGTTTACGATTATCGTTATTATACTGCCATTTGTTGATTTCTGAGCGATCTATACGCAGCCTGGCCACCAGCTGGGTCTTGTGCACCTTAGCCTAACATAAAGTAGCCATCCAAGTTGAAAAACAATCTGTGCTGTCTGACTGCAGCAGCACCATTCTGCCGCCGAGGGTTCTTTTTGAATAATGGCAAACTACGCAAGAAAATCCCAGCTTGCTATTAGAGAGCTATCCTGGGTAGTAACTGCCTGATGAGGTTTTCATTGCTTTGCTTTTCACTGGTGGAGAGGGGGTTTCAAAGACACATTTCCAAAAAAAAAGAAGAAAAAAAAAAAAGCCAGGCATGGTGGCTCATGCCTGTAATCCCAGCACTCGGGAGGCTGAGGCAGGAGGATCGGTGTGAGTTCGAGACCAGCCTGGGCTACAAAAGTGAGCTCAAGGCTAGCCTGAACTGCATAGCGAGACCTTGTCTCAAAAAGACAAAAAAAAAAAAAAAAAAAAAAGACACATTTCCTTGAATTCTCAAGAAGTGTGATGTGGGAGCCAGGTAGGGACACAGGCAGGTTTACAGCTTCATTGTGGAAGTTTGCTGTAGAATGCTACGGACTTGAGCCGGCCCAGTGGTGCTGACCTGGGCCATGATTTCTAGACTCTTGTGCATACAAATTCCCACCGACAGTTCTATTGCTCTGGTATTCCAGCATTTGCATTGAATGGCAGTGTAGGGATTTTTAGTTCTTAAAAATGAATGGAAATAGCTGGGAGAAAAAAGACAAAGAAAATCAAGAAAAGAAGCCTTCCCTGGGAGATTTGCAAACCAGGAGCCTCTGCCGTGATGCATGAAGAAAGTGGCAGCTCTCCTGCAGGGGCCACAGTGATGCTGTCCAGAGTCGTGGAGCTGACTGTGGCCTGCTGCTGCCCTAGAGTAGGGTGAGGCCAGTTCTCTTCCCAGAACGGTCCACAGGACCTAGTCCCTGTGTTTTAGCATTACAGACATGGAGAGGTGCAGTGAGGGGAGGACCATGGATACCCAGGTTGGGCAGGCACAGACTGAGGCTCTCCTCAGGCATCAAGACAAAGCCATTGCCCAGTGTCCTCCATTCACTGTGGTAGTGAGAGCCGTGGCTAAGGTGGGGAGGGGACAAGTCAGTGTTCTTGCAGTGAGGAAGGGGCTCAACATGTCCTCAGGAAAGACCTTCTATCCTTCAATATACATAAAGAGCTGCTCCACTGTGAAGTCACTGGGGTCAGGGGTGTCCAGACTGGGGGGTCTCAGGTCCTGTAGTAGCTCCTATCAGGGATGTGCTAAGCAGCTCTGAGGCCAGAGGAAGGCAGACAAGGGACCAAAAATGAGCAGGAATGACAGGGGGCTGGTAGAAGAAGGCACCACTACCAGGGATATGAGGTGTGTGAACCCAGAACAGCCTTGTCACTGTGGCTAAGATCACATACAGGTGTCCCTCAGGGCACCTGGAGCTTACAGGTAGCAGAAGGACAGGTTCCTGTTTGCTCTGTAGAAAGAGCCTGATTTTCCTGGAGCAAAAGAGCTGTCATGCTGCACTGGGCAAGAGGCCAGGAAGGAGCCAGTGGAGAGGCTCTTACCCAGACAGGAGAGCAGGGGTGGGAGGGAGAGGCATGGATTCCAGGGACAATCAACAGGCAGATTGGCAGGACTGGTCGGTGACATTTCCTTTGGTGCCAGTGATAAGAGGGGTCTCAGAGAAAGAAGTCCAGGCTGCTGTGAAGTCTTCTGGTTTAAACTTTGTAACTGAGAGCAATTCTTATGGTAGAAGAAATGTCATCCTTGTAAAGTCAGGAGGGGCTGCCCCCTGGGTGTATCTCAGTTACTCTTCTCTTGTTGCTGAGACAAATACCTGTCACTCAAGTGTCAGGAAGGAAAGGTTTATTTAACTCGGAGTTACTGGAGGTTTCATAGTTTAAAGCAGCCTGACTTACGTAGCAAGACCTTGAGACACTGCCATCCCACGCTACAGGGTCTGGAAGAAAGGCTGGGACACTGCTGTATCAAGGATGATATGCTCCATACCTTCAAGAAAGGCCACCAGGCATGAGGGTGTAGGGAGGTACATGCCATCAGTTTAACCCTTGTGCCTCTCTGGCCCCGCCCCTCAAGCCACGCCCTGGTCCTTTGTCCCCACCCCTCAAGCCACCCCATAATTTACATGAGGCTTTGGGGGGACAACTGGATACAAATCACAACAGGGTGCCTGTCTCTACAGGCTGCATCTAGACCAGCAGACGTTACATGTCCTCTGTTCATAAGCCTGAGAATCCATCTTATGTTTTTTGTCTGTTCTGGTCAAATCTGCAAGAAGCGCCAGCAGTGGTGGCCTTCATGTGGACACAGGGTGCCCCCTGGATCCCTTTGGTTGAGCCTCTGGTGAAACCCTCTGAGGAGCCCCAGGGTGAGGTGGCAGGTCCTACTGCCATAGTGTCCTTCCCTAGTGGCCCACTCTGGCCACTTTGTGTCATTCCTTGCAGGACCAGGTGGACACACTGACCTTCCAGAGCCAATCTCTGCGGGACCGAGCACGGCGCTTTGAGGAGGCTTTGAGGAAAAACACTGAAGAGCAGCTTGAGGTAGCCGCAGCTTTCAGGGCTCCTTGGATCACAAGGTGCTCTTCCTCAGTGCTGCCCATGCACAGGTCATTTGTGCTGACCTGCCCTAAAGTGACAGCTGGCCACAACCTCCCCAGGGGCTTAACACAGTGCTTATGAACACCTCTCCCCCTAGCCAGATCACTACCGTGGATTTCTCCATCAGCCTATTCTTACACCAGATCTCACCCTGCTCCCACAAGGGTCCCTGGGGTCCTGTGCCATGCAGTGTAGAAACTTGTTATCCTGGCCGAGGGGGCCCCTCAGTACTACCTTCCCAACCACTTTAGGATGATACAGGATTAGAAAGTAAGGAGAGCTTTTCAAGAAAATCTTGGAAAACTCCTTCCCTTTAATATAGTACTGCCAGGTAAAATACACAAAATCCCATTCCATTTGAATGACCGAAAGATAAAGATTTGAACAAAAGTATCTTCTGCTAAAATACTTCCATGAAAATAAATGTTAATGTTTACCTGATATCAAAATCTAACATACATCCTGTGTTTTGGTGACTTACTCCATTAACACTACTAAGATGACTTTTTCTTCAGAGACTTGCTACTTTTTAAGCCAATTTGCTCTTTCCATATCATGGGAGCAGAGCCTCCCTGTGGGCACAGGTGGGACCCATGAGACCCCAGCTTCCTGCTACATCACAGCACCTGAGGGAATGGTTGAAGCTAGTGCTGAGGTTCCCCTCTTGACCCTCTGAGCTCCCTCCTGGGGACAGGTTGGCAGCATCTGGCAGTGCCCACTTTCAGACTCTCCAGTGCGCTATGGTCATGCCTTATTCCCATCCCCCCATCCTTGAGTTGGATTTGTAGGGGACTTCAGTGATAAGCTAGCAGGGCACCCTAGCAAGGCTGCTGAGCATCCTGTATCTCACCGAGGCTGCAGCTGTCTGTTAGGTAGCTGGTGCCAAAGTCCAGGTTCAGCACCCTCAGCTCTGGACCACCCTTGGTTTTTCTGTCCCCCGCCCCATTGGTTGGTTACACTCTGTCCCTCCAGGTAGCCCTGGCTCCTTATCAGCACTTGGAGGAAGACATGAAAAGTTTGAAGCAGGTTTTAGAGATGAAGAATCAGCAAATACACCAGCAGGAAAAGAAGATTATGGAGCTGGAAAAGCTGGTGAGTAGGTCCTCTTGCTCAGGAAAGTAGCCACTGTGATTTTCCTACTGTTGTCACTGATGTCATCACCAGTGTCAGTGACCAGGGAGCCATGCCTCTTCCCTGATGTTCATTCATACTGAAGGAGAAAATTCCACCCACCCACGGCTGAACCTCAAGGCCACCCTCAGGAGGGGCGCAGGGTCCTGCTGAGGATCCTCAGCTGTAGCCTCCTTTTTCCAACTCCACTTTGGTTTCTGTAGAAAGGGCTGACCTCCCCATCCCTGAGGGGATGTGTGGTGAGCCAGAGTGCATCATTCCTGTGTGCTACGCCCTGTGCAAAGCCGTTGCTCTCTTCAGCAGCTCATAGGGCAATGTGCGTATCTGTGCAGTCATGAAGCATTTCACAGATACAATGTGGAGACCTGCAGAAGGAGACAGGTATTTCACCCCTACTTACTAAGTGGCCAAGTGTTCCAAATCCTCCCATGGCAGAAGGGGCAGGAGAATTCTCTGGGCCCTCATAAGGGTGCTCATTCCAGTCATGAGGATCCAGTCACTTCCTAGAGTCCCCACTTCTTTGTGCCATCACCTGGGGCAAGATTTCAACATACTCATTTTGGAAAGACATGAACTTGCAGTTCACAACTGAGTCCTTGTTCTCAGCAAGCCCTCGCCTCAGCCAAGTAACAGCAAAGGGATCCCCTAGACAATCAACACCCCACATCTCTCTCCCTCCACTGAAGCTCAAGGTCCAGGTCAGTCTAGGGAATAGTGTCTATAGTGAGGAGCAGAGAAGCCTGCCTTCATGGGGTACAGGCCTTTCTTCATAGCAAGGCGACCAATGATCAGGGTTGATTCTTTTTCTTCTCTTTCCTTTCCTTTTCTTTCCTTTCCTTTTCTTTTCTTTTCTTTTCCTTTCTTTTCTTATGAGTGCTATTTTAAAAGTAAACACTTGCTGTTATAAAGGAAATTAAACAATTACAGAAAATTATGAAATGAAGTAAACAAAACTAAGAGAATTAGATCATATTCCTACCATTAACACTTCTCAGAGCAGCTTCTTGGATGCACACACACACACACACACACACACACACACACGATTACTGAGCCATACAGTAGTTTGGTAGCCTACTTTCTTGCAGTTAACAAGCCTCTAACTTGTCTTCTGAGGTCCCATTTTTACAGGTCTCCATTTGGGTCCAAAATGTCCTCTGCAGCTGGCTTTTTGAAGCCAGCAGCTGATCCAGGAGCACATGTCACCTTTGGTTCTCAAAGCCCTCTCTGCTTAGTACTGTCTCCACCTGCAGGCAACTCTAACTGCAAGAGTGCTTCTCAGGGAGCAGACAGACTGCCGTAGGTTTGTTACCAGCATCCTGGTTGTGTGGGCATCTCAGTTACTCTTCTGTCTTTGCTGGGACAAATACCAGACACCCAAAATGAAGGAAGCTTACAGTTACTGGAGGTTTCAGTCTATAATCAGCTGCCTCCAAGGCAGACTGGCACATGGCAGGGGGCAGCACTTCATGGTGGCAGCAAAGAGCAAAAGCAAAATGAAGGAGCAGCAGCAACAATGGCTGCAGAGAGCAAGTCTGTCTCTCTTAGGTTGCATTCAGGCTATCTGCCCTAGGCTGGGGAAAGAACTCACACCCAGAATCCCAACAACACTAAGACCTATAATCCCAGTGGATCATGAGTTAATCACAACCTCTAGAAGTCCCCACCCCATGACTGCATGAGGCTTTGGAGGGACAACTAGACACAAGCTATAATGTTGGGCCACCTGACATGTGCCAGCAGCCCCACCTTCTGAGTCCTGCTGGAGCCCACAGGGAACACACAGGAGAACCTGTTCCCTTCTAACTGGGCCTGCAATCTGCTTAGTATAGGAACTTAAAAGCCACTGGCTCTCCTTCTCCTTGTGGACAGACTGTATGCAGCGGGCCACCCACACACCCCTGGGCTTATCAGGCTATTTTTAGCTGTATTCCAGTTTTACCACAGTTGTGCGTGACTTCCCATCCCTGTCCTTCCAGGCAAATGAAACTACTTGCTTGCTTCCCATTTCCTGAGAGCAAAGATGAGGGGCAGGTGGAGCCCCTTGCTAAAGATCAGGGACAGAGACCAGCCCTGAGGCTATAGTTCCCAACCCCTAATCAAGAGTGTTATATTTTTTAAAAAAAATATTAGCTGTGTAAACAGTGAATGTCACAGTCTTTCAAAAAATAATTTATTTCTAAATTTATCTTAGAATGGAACTGCACTTCAGCTAGGTCTCAGACTCTAGGGACATTGATAAGAAAATGGCATAAATTGTAGGGGAAATTTATGTCCTAACAAGCATAGTATGATGGAACTTTCTCATCATGTGCCAGACTAATCTTTGACTTTGTGTTTCTGGCTGGCCATGGGATCAAAAAGAAAACGGGTGCTCATGTTATCCATTTGTCTAGACCTCGTTTATTCAGGAGACTCAGAACAGGACACTATGTGTTTTCCTGGTCAGTCATGATACAGTCTGGTTGACCCTTTGGGAAGAACCATAAGAGCCACAGGTCACACTAGATCCTGATGCTACCCATGGCTTATCTCTGAAATTTATGGACTAAATGCACAACATTTACATACAAACCCAATACAAACATATCCGCACAACAAATAATATAAAAATATCTATCTAAACTGTACATAGCCATGTTCCCTTTTACTACCTATAGTACATGCTGGCATTTTCTATTTTGTTTTATTTTCTTTAAAAAAGAAACATCAATCACCCGAGTGCACTGCAAACTGCAGTTTGCAAAATGCTCTTCTTGATGACCCCACAAAGTGCAGAAGCCGAGGCTGCTGCTCACCCTGTGGCCTTGTGACAACCTCTGCGTTCCTTCTCCTTACCAGGCTGAAAAGAATGTGATCTTGGAAGAAAAGATCCAAGTCCTCCAGCAGCAAAATGAGGACCTCAAAGCAAGGATTGACCAAAACACAGTTGTCACCCGGTAGGTGAGCCTGGCCTCTGGGCTTACCGAATGGAATGGGTCACCCCGGAGGTGGCCTTGCTCTTGGGCTTTCTCTCGTCCTTGGTCTACTTTGCCTCATGCTGAACTCTCAGGCTTCCCAACACAGTCCTTTGGTCTCTCCCATGGACAGAAGCACAGATGCACACACAGCTGTGACTACCCAGGCTATGTGTGGGCAACACGGCAGTGCCAGCCCCAGGAGTAAGTGCAGTGAGCCAAGGAGCCAGCAGGGACCTCTGACAGCACTCAGGGTGCAGGGATTTATTTCCAGAAGAGATAAGCAGAGCAGTGATGGGATGGTCCCAGACACCATTCCGTGACACCCCTAGCCTTCCCAAAACCTGCTGTTTCCATCTTGCCTTGCCTGCAGGATCTGCTCTGAGAAGGCCTGATTCTGAAGGAGAGTATGAACTCTTTCCTGCTACAGCTCAGAACTAGATGGAAGCACAGTGCCATTTTCCCTGCTGGTGGGAGGTTCTCATATCCACAAGGGCTGAGGCACCCCAAGCTTGTGCACTAGCCTTCTCTCCTGGACTGTGCTTCTGGGTACATCTGTAGTGTGTGTCTTGTGTGATCCTGTCACACACACACACACACACACACAGAGGCAAGACATGTTCATGTGTATATATTCACCACACACACACACACACACACACACACACCACAGGCACACATGCATGCCTATATTCACATATTCACAGCCACTCATGCCTACTTTTATGTGTCTCCATACTTTCAGGCTTACACACACACACACACACACACACACACACACACACACACAAACACTAGCTCAACACAGTGAGCTAGTGTTGACATTTTGTTCCCGCCTCAGGGGCATACAGGTCGGGGCAGCATGCTCATCATCCCTGCCCTCTGGGTCATACCTGCCCCATGGGCTTGAGTGGCACTTGGCTCTGGGACTGTTGAAGGCACTCTCATCAGTTCTGGCTTTCTCCCACAGAAGTTCCTTTTCTGGGCCTCAGGCTGTGCAGCTGTAAAATCCATATATACTTACTCTGGTCAATTTCTTAAAGGTGCTGTTATCTCAAAAATACACAACAAGGGCTGTGGAGAGAGTTTGGTGGTCTAAGTGCCTGCCTGACAAGCACAAGACCTGGGTTTGATCCTAGTACTGTATGCAAGTGTCAGCCCCACCCCAAGTCAGCCACCAGCCATGGCAGTGCATGCCTGTAAGTGTTAGGAAGGCAGGGACAGGAGGATCATATATGAGTCTGAGCTGCATAGTGAGACCTTGTGCCAAATAAATAAAAGAATATATATAACTCAGACTTTATGACAAGACAAAAAACAAAAGCACTGATTGGTATTTCATTAATGATCCTTTATCAGTAAACATTACCCATGCATCTGTCATGTGCCAGGTACCATGTTGACTGCTAGAAAGTCAACATGTAGAGCCTTGGGCCCATCCTCAAAGGCTGTGCCAGGCAGCCAGATGCACAGAGCAGCTGCCACACTGGCACAAAGAGGCATGTTCTGGGTGGAAGGCCAAGAGAAGGCATCCTCAGCTGCCTGGTGGCCACCACCACCCTGTGTCATAGTCACACTACCAACACCATGAGGCTCCTGAGCCTGCTGTGGCACCCCACACTGCTGCGTGTATGCCCCCCCCCTTTCCTCTCTGGCCTCTAGTCTTTGCTCTGGCACTGGACAGCCTATAACCTAGCAGAGGATCTATGAGATGATTTGGTGTGTGGAGACAGGCTCTGGCAGTGGACTGTCAGCAGTCCAGAGATAATGCTTCAACCAAAGACTGATCCTTGGGGCAGACCGGTCCTGTTCTGAATGCAGGCAGTGGCTACCTCCTGCCTTACCACGCGTCACCCTAGACATGATCTTAAGTTAAATGTCATTAGCATGCCTGCTGTGTGACTGCTTATTATTCTCCCTCATACAGACAACTGTCGGAAGAAAATGCTAATCTCCAGGAATACGTGGAAAAAGAAACCCAGGAGAAGAAGAGATTGAGCAGAACCAATGAAGAGCTGCTTTGGAAGCTTCAAACGGGAGACCCAACAAGCCCTATTAAACTCTCCCCCACCTCCCCGGTTTACCGAGGCTCCTCCTCAGGGCCCTCCTCTCCAGCCAGAATCAGCACCACGCCCAGATGACATTATTACGCAGCCCGCAGGAGCTCGGGCTTCTGTCCACCCTGAGGAATGCTGACCAGGTGCCAGCAGGTGCCGGCCAGTTGCCCTGTGCGCATGCTCAGTAGCTGCAAACTGCATCCCAGGCAGTATCCTCTTCTCACCCCTGTGTAGATGGACCCAGAACTGGCACTTAGGAAGATGTAAACAGTAGTCTGCTGTGCAAAAATGTTTTACCATAGATAGAGCCAAAAGAAAGATAACTCCAATTGTTCTCGAATGATGAACTTTCATGGAAGAATTTCAGGTTAGTTACAAATAGCTCAGTTTTGAATATACATTGAATAATCATTGTGTACTGCACCAAGATGTGTATATATTTAGGTACACGTATATACACATGTGGTGGTTCTGAATTGCGTTTTTTATAATGTGATGTGCTGACATATTTTAGTGAAGATCAGCAGTTTTCTAACTTGTGCCTAAGGATTATTGGGAAATGAAATGCATTTCTATCTAGCTTCCCAGGAATATTTCTACCCAAAATAGAAAAAGGAAAAAAAAAAAAATTCAGATACAGAGAAGAAGCGCCTTTCAACCTGCCACCAAGTGGCACTCTGTTTAACACAAACACCAGCGATTTGTGAACGGTAACTGCCTTTGGAACAATCAGCTTCTTAGTCGACATGACATGAGGTCACTATCATTCCCATTTGCAAGTTTTAATTAGGAATCCTCCTGTCATTAGTGGATGAAGGATAGAAGTGGGAGACCTGAAGGCATTCAGTAGTTTTTCTGACATTTCTCATGGTATAGCAACTCATCTGTAGTCACATAAACACAGTTACGCTTTTTTCCTAAATGGCATCTTGGAATCAGTCACTGATGTATTATTGCGCCCTTGAGAAAAACAAGCATGACCTTTCAGAGTGAGGCTTTGGAGATGACCAAGACCATCATGCTCCCTCCCTCAAGAGGGACACTGCTGATAGGGTACCTCTCTGACCAAGTACAGAGTTAGAAAGTATCCTCCATTCCATTTGGTGTACTCTCATACAATGCTGTACATGGTCAACTCTTTGAAACGTGACCGTCAGGCCCTATTTCCTAAGCAACTTCCCTTCAGTTCAGTTCTACAACTCAACCCCACCACTGCATATTGACATGGCTCAGGGGTTTTGGCTGGGACTTCTGGAAATCCAACCTTCCTGTCCTAGAGGACCAGTTCTGAAAGGTGCTAGGTCACCATTTGACCTCTCAGAAACTCAGTCGTACTTTCTGCAGGATGATCAGGGAGCACTGCCTTTGTCAGTGGTCCCAGCTTAGCCCCAGAAGGTTCTCCCAAACAGAGGAGCCAATGGAACCCCAGCCAGCTGCCACAGGCTTCTGGACTGGCCTTTGTCTCTGAAATCGTAGAATTAGAATGTGAAAGGTATTTCTGTAGTGCTGTGGAAGGCTAGGAGCATGATACACAAAAGAATAGTTTTAACAGTTAATAGGGTGATGATAATGATGTCTTTGTTTCCTGTATATGACAAAGACCCCTGCACTTTTCTCCCTGAGATCTCTGAATGTCATTAGAGCACAGGACTGTCCTTGAGCATGTCCAAGGCAAAAGAACTATGGAGCCTGAAAGAAAAAGCCCATGTAGGGGTTGGCTTGCCTAAAGTCACAAGTGTGGTAACAGGGAAGCAGGTGTGGTCTGTGTACCTTGTGTGACTCCAGGTTGGGCTTCCTGGCCTCAGACCCACCTCATTTCTAGCAAACCTCTAAGGGCCTTGCCCATTCTGGGGACATACACATTAGACACACATTGAAGAAACAGTTCTTTTCCTTTAGTGGCTCTGCATGACACTGTGATAATGAGTTGGGCATTCTGTTAGAATAGATCAGGCCCCATCAAATAAATACATAATAATTTATTCTTCTAGCAGGTACAGCCTGCAAACACAAGTTTGGTTGTAGCTTAGTTCTCCAAATTAGGACCTGCTTCTATAACCGCACTTGCTAAATGCAGTTACACAGCAATACCGACTTCAGTGTGATGTTAGAATGTGGTACAGTGTGTTAGGCTACTACGGTCAAAGTTGTAGTGGTATTAGAATTAAGAAATCCCTCACTAGGTGGGCGAGAACTGCCCCAGCTGGCCCTGACCTTGGGCACTTGGGCTAATTTCCATGTGGCCCTGGCCTTGTTTTTCTCATCATGAACACCCATCGCGTGTGGCTCCTCGTCTGAGTCAGTATTGCCCCGAATCACAGGCGATGGTCGCTGCTGTGCCTCCTCTTCCATAGTCCACCCTTCACCGTTAGCATTTGGACCTCTCTTGGCGAAGAGCTCTGCCTGCCTCTCAGGCTGGCGCACTGCATCATATATAACAGTCGCAGCCTCCTTGCCTGCTTCAGTCAGACCTGGAAGACAGCATCGGGCTCTGGTGCCCTTGACTGACCTGTGCTGGCCAGTCCCCACCCTCTGCTTGCTGCAGGCTGGGAGGAGGCTCCGATGGATATCAGGTTGGGGTGAGGGCTGGCACTGTCTGGGATAAATGGATTGGGTTCGAAACGTTCCTCTTCCTGTCCCTCCAGTTTCTGTGTTGCATATTTGTGTTTAACTCTGAAACCTATTAAAATGAACTTGAGGGACTTTCTGTGATATCCACCTGATATAACCCAAGATTTATCCTTGTCAGGATGGGCAATCCCCTCCCCCCCCCCAGGCAAGGAGACGAGGGAGGTGTGTTGCAGGCTGGGTTCCTTTACTGTGTGTGTGTGTGTGTGTGTGTGTGTGTGTGTGTCTGTGTCCGTAGGGTTAGCACATTGTCACTGAGAAGACTAAAGACCCCTCTATCTACAAACTCAGCAAGACCAATGTCCCTGCATCTACCCCAACAGACCAGAGTCCTTAGCAGCCCATTTCCTGAACTTGGGGAGCTCAGGGCTCTGCTCTTCCCTACTGGGGTGAGCTGGAGTTAGTTAGAAAGAGGTTGCAAAAAACTGAGCAAAAGCCTTTACTGCTTATGTCAGATTCTGACCTAGGCTCTACCTGAAGGAGAGTTTGATCTAGCCTCCTGTATGTCCTGTCATGGCCCACCTGAGGAGCTGTCCACCCTGATGAGGGATGCAGGCCGCTTGCAATCTGCAGTCGCCTCTGCCACACCCCAAGTGCAGCTGGCTACCTGTTCACTAACCTCAGCCCGGAAGTGCTCACTCCCCCCCATCCCACTACCCTTCAGTCTGGGATGCCTGGCCTCAGTGTCCGATAGCTGCGGTGCACTGCTCAAGTTCACAATCGATCACTCCCTGGGCTTGCCAGTTCACTAGGGTGGCTTTGCAGGGCATGAGAGTGGCAGCTACTTTCGAGAAAGTGCAGCAGTTCTGCCTTCATGAGCAATGGCTGCAGTTTCTAAGTGTGTGAGGGTGGAGCTGGGTGGCTTCCCACCTGGAGCTGGAGCTGAAGGTCAGTTCTCAAAGCTAGGGTGGCATCAGTGCACGGAGACCAAGCAGCGACTGACTGCAGGTCACATCGTCCTCTCACCCATGATGGCCAGGCAGGGAGGCTCCCATCAAAACCAGTGAATGCATCAAATATTTATTTTATTTTTTGTCTTGTTCATCAAGTACTTAAACCAGGCATAAACACCACCACCACCACCACCACAAACTGGCTAGTTCTTCTACAACTGAGGGAGTTAATTCATGTAAGTTACAATTGCTAAGTACCTTTTAAGAGTCAATCTACCTCTCCAATTCTCGAGCCCCAAACATAAAAGCAACGGGGTTCCTGAACACCAAACTGTTCACTCTTAGTGCTAGATGCCGCCATTCGCACCTGAAAGTGTTGCCAGTGCCAGCGGGGCAGGAATGCTCTGAGGGCCTAAGCACCTGTGCACAGGACCCTTCCCTCCTAGGAGCCCCTGCCTCCTTGACTCTTGGGCAACCACAACACAGGCACCAGAGCAAGCTCTACTGCACAGCTGTTGCCTATGATTTCTGTTTGTGCCCAAGTTAATGTGGCAGAGTGGGCTGCATTCTTCCACTGACACAGTGTACCAGAGTAACATACGCCCATTGCTGAGAATTATTTTATTTTACTGGGAATCTTAAAGCCTTTCTGGCAGTCACCTTCCTGCCTGTGTACCCCCAGTCTTCAGTCACCTGGGGCTGGGTGTTTGGCCTCACCACAGTGCCCAAGCGCTTGCTGGGGCTGTTCACTTTGCAAGCAAAGGCACTGCCCATTTGACTCCTGAGCCTCTGCTCACCTTGCATGTTTTATGGCTGTATTTACAGCATGATGGACAGGCTTTAGTAAAAAGATAATTCCACAGGGCCTGACAGGCTTATCTACAGTTGGCTCCATCCCTCCCCACTGCAGCCCACATGCCTAGGTCTGTGTGGTGGCTGATGGGTTTCAAAGGCCAAGACAGTTTGCCCGGCTACAGTTCCCTTGGCTTATTTATTACCTTGCATACCGAGTTGTTTGAGGGTAGCTTGACTCACCAGAGGCATTTCATAAGCAGATGGCATCAGAAGGCTTGCTTGGAGTGATACCCCCTCAGGCCTGCAGACTGGAATTGCTCTTCAGAGGTTGGGGGAGCCTCAAGTCAGTTTTCCAAGAAACTGCTCAAAATCTGCTGCCCTTCAAGCAACCCACAGCATCGCATGCCAACCACTAGATGGCAGCGTGGTGCTGTGGGAACCACGGTTCCAACTTGCACTTGGCCTTTGCCAAATTGGTTCAATGACTGGAGGAATGTGGCATGCCTGGTGCCTATTTTCCAATTCCAGAATGCATGAGAACTCTGGGATTCTTTGTGAAACCAGCCCGTTTTGCAAGACAGAAACTAGACTTGTTCATCTCCACGTGTGTCCGACGATAGTGGAACCGAGGGCAGAATGCTGTCATTCCACAGACGCATAGGAGCACCTCATTTTCACACCACACACTGAGGCCTGGCCCCCCAAGCTGCCAAGGAGGAAGGGGTCTATGCAGTATGCTCCAATACAGATTCTCATCACAGCCCTGAACATGAACGTGCTGGGCACCAGGAAGACAGCATCCGAAGCCCTTCTCTGTTCAGACCCAGGGTGTCTGCATCAGTCAAGCAAATCCAAGGTAAAACCTTATCCTACAGGTAACCTTATCTCCCAGTACAGGTCCTAAGGGTCATGGTTCTGTTTGGGGGGAATTAAGATCATCTTGCGGAATCTGCCTCCTGTGCAAAACCTGCTCTTGCTCCGGAGAGCTGAGGAAGTGAGACACCAGCCACCGCTAGGACGGCTACAATCCTCCCCGTGCTCCTTGTCTTTCCAAGCAAATTGTTCCTCCTAACAGTGTGACGGTGTCAGTGAGGGAGGGGTTCCAGCTGAAAGCCAAGTCCTCCAGTATGTGTCTGATGGCCAGTGACCACTGGGGCCCCAGATTCAGGCAGGTCTGGACATGGGGTGGGAGGTGGGGAGCAAACAGCAGCCCAAGGCCCAAAAGGAGGGTCCAGGGGGTCCAAGGAGATGGAATGAGGATTTCCCACAATGGCTGCATGAACACAAGGCCCAGTGAGGAGGGACAGGAGATGGGGGAAAGCTGGAAGATGCTGTACCTTCCGCAGCAGGGCAGGCTTGGGACCCAGCCAAGAGCAGATCGCGTTCCTGAGATGACAGTACACATGGAAGCCATAGAGACTTTATTAGAATCTGCACAAGCATGAGATAATGTACCACAAAATAGTTTGATTTTATAACATAAAGTATGGTAGGAAGCTGTCAATATACAGTGTGGTCAGCAGACCAGGGAAACAAGTTTCACATTTTTTAAAGGTGATGGCTAACACCTGTATTTGTCCTTAAAATAAAATATAATAAATGAGAGGGGCCAGCAGAGACCAGTGCGATTTGCCATTAGCGTCAGAATCTAAATCTAGACTCGCCAGTATAAGAAACTATAAGAAAAATACTAGAAAAATAGAACATCAAACAAGCAAAAAATATAATTTACATAATAAAAAACATTAATTTTTAATAATGGCTCCACTTCAGTAAAAGAAAACATGTACTGGAAAATCCACAGCGATCCAGGTTTGATAATAAATCAACCCTTAGCATTCATATCATGAGCCTTTGCAATCCGCTAACCATGAGAATGCTGGAAGGCACAACTGAAGCAGGAAACTTACCTTAAATATATATTAGAGCTTCTCCCAGGGGAAATAAGTCCCAAACTTAGAAAGCTTGTCATCAAAAAGCACAAAATCATATGCCCAGTTAACAAGTTAACAGAGTCTGAACACACTTTCCCAAGTCCCACTTCCAGACCCCGTGGGAGACAGTAAGACCCTGAGAACATCTGCTGGGACCACCAGGTCTCCATCTTGGGTGGGCTGTGCAGTGATACACACAGGGTGACCCGCAAAGGCTCTTGGGTAACTGAGAGACTCTTCTCTTCGGGAAGAGAGCCTGTGGTTCACTCAGGCAATGGGCATGAGTGACTCTGGGTCAGTGATGAAGACGGGTGTGAGCGAGCGAGTTTCTTGCCTTCCAATTCCAACAGGCATCCAAACCACGATGACATCTGCAGTGTCCCACCTTGTGCCACTGCATCAATAAAGCATTTCAGAGCCCCATAAAAGTCTAACAAAATGTACATTTTGCTCTCCCTTTGGAACGTCACATAGAATACTCTCATTGTAATGGCAAAAGGCAGAGTTTAAGTTATACATAACAATTACACATAACACACATTCAGTTCTGTTTGAGCTTGAACTCTGTAACGGTTCTACACCCAGTGCCGCGCATCCTCTGCCCAACGACTCCCTTGTCCTGGCAACTAAGGAGCCCACCAGTGTGGGCCCAGCCATGCCTCTGCACAGCCAGAGACAGGCCGGTGGCACTTAGGTCCCTCGCTCTCTGTCTGCACGGTGTCATCTCATGAAGCAGGTGTCTGTGTGAACAAGGGGCACTCAAGTCCGACCAGGCAGGTTTTCTCTAGCACGGAGTACTGCGCATCTGGCAGCACACCCATCCTGCCTACACATCTGGGTGGGGCCCCACAGGGTGTGTCCACGCACTCAGAAACCCCACTTCCTCTAAGCTTCACCCTGAGTCAAGCAGAAACCCACACCAACTGGGATTGCAGTCTGCTTGGGGCGGGTGGGGGGGGGGAGCAAAGAGCTATTCCTTTCCACCTATGCCCCCAGCCATGCAGCGGAAGCACCTGAGACTCACGGGGGCAGGCCACATGTCTCCTGGGGATGCGCTGCCAGTGGGGACTGCACTGGTGACTTGGGCATGAAGAGTGGGTGGACAACCCTGGCACTTCTCCACTCACTGCTGGCTGGCCATGTCACAGGTGGTGCCTGAACCACATCAACAAATGGGACCAGCTGGCTGACTGCCAGACGGAAAGAAGAGACTTGATGCAAAGAGTTTTTGCTACTGCAAAAATAAAACCCAAAGCAGGGGAAAATCTGGGTAATCCTCAGTATACATTGAGCAATCCTTCTGAATCAGCCCAGGAAAGAGGGCCCCATTCTTTTCTCTTGGTTTGAAAAACAAACTTTGACCCACAGGGGCCAGCCTTGGGGGGTTGGGGGGTTATCCATGGCCCCATGTCTCTAAGACAGTTGCTTCCCATAGCAAAGCCCCCAATCTACTGGGAAGGGATTTCTGCTGTGTTGGGCTCTTTGTGAATTTGAGCTGACACAACAACAATGCCTGCTAATTGAAAATAGCTCTCCAATGGGACTCTTTGGGGCTGGGGCAGGAAAAGTGGGCTCTATTCCCATGGGACATGTATGTCTTTAGAATATGTAAACTCTGACAGTAAAAAATATTGGCGCAGCCATGCAACTCAGAATGATATTCTTATTTGGGCAAAAGGCTATGAAATGTGGAACTACTGGTCACTGTTAAAGCTTGAGAGAGGGTGGCTGCACATGTTTTTACTTCAGGAGAAAGAGGGACGTGACAGTCTATTGAAGCCATGAGGCTCACCCCCAGTGTCTGTCTCTGGAAACGGGTGGGAAGGCCCTGGCCACAGCACCCACCTGATCTTAAGGAAAACATAGAGACCAATGCATTACTCACATAAGTCCTCGGTACCCTGTCCTCATGACAAAGTCATTCCTCTAACAAAAGAAGGCACAGGAACACTACACTCCATGCCCCCATGCCTGTGTGAGCTCCTCTGTCTACACAGAGGCGCCCGAGCCGTGGGGAGGAGGAAGGATTTCCCACCGTCATCGTATCAGCCTGAAGTGGCTCAGTGGAGGGGCAAACCCAAAATATATATTTCAACTTTGAGGAACAATGCAGGTTGTGACCTGAATGCCAAAGTATACATGGACCACTGGGTGCTGTCTCATACATCAATTTCAACTAGAAAATAATTTAACCTAAGTAAAGAAATATTCTTCCTTTACCTACCTCACTTCCTTCTCCCCCATCTTTGTCTGCATAGAAAAATGATAATTAAAAAAAATCAGGCCAACAAATAGCTAACAGGTTGTAAGAAAACAACAGATAACTGAAACCCCAACAAAATAAGTTAATATTTATCAAAATATTTTACAGCACCAATCTACATAGATTTAAATACCTTTCTTTGGAAACCCAAGTTTTAGGGGGTAAGGAATTCTTGTGACTCTCCCTCTGAAATATGCATGACACTCAGAATAAAGCTCTCAGTGAGCTGGTCCAGGCCCAGCAAAGGCCTACTTCTTGGCCACATGGCCATCCTCCACTGGCTGGCCAGACCTTCAGGCAGTTTCATGAATTTATCGGCCAATGCAGCTTTTGAAGCCTAGATGTCCATTCTGTCCCCACATTCTCATGGTGACTAAAATGCTGGCCTCCCTCACACCGCATCCATAGCCACCTCACAGGCTCTGAATGGTTCTCTGCAGGCTAATGAGGAGGCCCCACCATGTTCTCTTGTCCCATGGCTTCAGTCTACAAGGAGTGTCTGACATAGAGTTGACTGTGGGCCTCACAAGAGCTACAGGGAAAGGGTGGGTTGTGGAGTGTATACAGGGAGCTGCCAAGGGCCACTGGCATCCCAGTTGGACCCACAGCCCCCAGACCTACTATGGAGGCACAAGGTCCAGGGGTCATGTACAGCATCTTACCAGTTTGCAAAGCCACAGCATTTATAAGACAGATACACGAGAAGGACAGCAACAGGACTGCGAGCCATCTCCCTCGTGGACCACACACTATGAACCACGTACCCATGGCATGTGGTAATTATTTGGCCATTTTTCAAGTTAACATTAAGTCCCAACTTAACTTGGTAGTGATTCATGGCAACTAACAGGAGGATTCAATCTAATTACAAGTAAAAAGCCACACAGACCAGGTCAGGGGCCAGAAGCACTGTGAACCCACAGGGAGCTGCCACCTGTCCTGAGAATCTTTCAAGACCCAAGCAATTCAGTGGAGGGCAAAGACCCAAGGAAAACAGAACTCTCAGCTCTGCCAACTTGAGACCAGTCCTACACAAACAGAGTCTCATGTTCCAGTTACTCAGAATGCATAGGCAGCGGTGACAGACACAAAAGCAGCAGGAACTATCTTAGTCCTGGAGGGAAGGGAACTGGAGAACGCCCTGGTTTATGCTCACACATGTGAGTAAAGTCAGCCTCCCCACCCTGATGCTTCCGTTCTCACAAGACCCTACCCTCCTCTGAGCAAAGACACATCCCTGGCCCTCATCCATCCATCAGCACATCAGAACAGAGCCCTGCCAGGAGGGAAATGGTAGAGAGCAGCCTCATCCCAACAACCCAGCTGGATGCAGCCCAGAGGGCAGGGTGGCTCTAGGGGTGGCACAGCTGTGGCTCGGTGGTACTCATCCTGGATCTAGGGCCAGATGGTCAGGGCTGAAGGGGACTATGGCTACTAGAATTCTGAGGTCTATACCTCTGCAATACCAGAGCAGTCCAGGGACAAAGATCTGTTCCCAAGGCAGGAGATAAGGATCTCCTTTCTGCCCAAGGGTGCAGCAGCAAGGATGAGCTGGGAGGGAAGGGGTTGATTTCTTCTTTCAAAGAGAAGCAGAAGACAGGTGGCCAGCCACAGCTAGGTGGCCTGGGTCAGGGAGTTGTCAGAGGTGTCCAGGGCCTCATGAGTTGGCTGTAGGGCCAGGTCTGGCCAGGCACACTGGCTGTGGCCGAGGTTGCAGTTCAGCCAGCTGCACCTTTGGTGGCATTGGGGGTGTCACAGATATGGGTGGGTCCTGTTGCATCAGTGGTGAGAGGGAGGAACCTCCCTGTCCTCTGTGGCTGTGGCTCTCCCTCAGGGCTGCTGCCACCTCCAGTGGGCAGGGCTGCAGGTCACTTGCACTGGTCCAAATTGCCATCAGGAGTCCTTGCCCGCTCAGCAGCCAGGGATGCCTCCTCGCTGTGCCATAGCCCATAGCCGAAGTAGATAGTGAAGCCTGCAGGCCAAGACAGAGAAGCAGCATTGAGTGGAGTGGGTGGGTGGGTGGCCCCTACAGGCTGGGCTCAGAACCACAGAAGGCCACCTTGCAGGGATGCCCCCCACAGCTGTGGAAACATGGGTCTTAGAAGCTCAGCCAAGGTAAGAGGGTTGCTTCTACTACAGCAAAGCGTGCAGGTCCTTTCAGAGAGCTGCACAAAGCGGCCCTCTTGAGCAGTGAGGCAGAACTCGTGAAGGGCACAATGTCCTGAGGCTTACATCTGTCCACCTCTGGAGGACCTAGAAGTATCACAAAGTCATGCTGCTCCCTAGCAAAGCAGGATTTCTATGGGCACCAGAGGTTCCCAGGCTCTCTGATTAGATAATCTGTATGAGCCCTGAATTTTCTAAATAAATGATAGTCAACTGCAGGAAACAGTTCATGCCCAGAAATGTACAAGAATCCATAGCTCTGTTCCAGCAACCAGGACTTGAAATGTCTGGAGTGCAGCCTGCAACCTGTGCTTCTAACACCCACTGGGGAATTGTGATCAGATGGTCAGAGATACCTTGTGTAACGGATGCTGGACAGCCACGGACAGCAGGAGCCCAGGAAAGGACCTCCTGCTCTAGAATACAAAGATGTGTACAGGGATGGGGAGTGGAGGCGTCCACTCCCATAGGAAGTGACCACAGGGAGTTGAGAGCAAGTCTGTCATGATATGGGCTACACTTTGCTGAGAAGGAGATAGATCAGTGTCGGACTACAGAGCAGTGTCACCCTCAAGAAAAGGGCTCTCATGAGCCCCAGGAGACCAAGAGGCAGTAGCCACCAGCCCTAGGGCTCCAAGCCCATGGCTGAGGGTGTCAGCTAGGACAGCACTCATGTGCAAAGGTCACAGCCCGTCCTCTTGGCATAGCGCATGAACTGAGACACTAAGAGCAAAGCTCTGAGTCTAGGTCCTGTAGTCCTGGGGGAAGTAGGACAGTCAGCTCTAGAGATGTTCACCAGCATTCAGGCTGCTCACCCTCAGATGAGGCTTTAGGCCCCATCCTTGGCTGTGCAATATCAGAAACAAGACAGCGGCTATCCCTTCAAGAGCCGTGGCCACACCTCCCCTATGCGCAACATTCTGCCTTTCTACAGAGAAGCCAGGAGACTCTGGTGTCCTTTCTACTGGCGAGGGCCTACAGCCGACAGACCAGGTGCTGGGCAGGTAGAGGGAGGCATAGTCTGGACTTCCCCATCAGGTGAAATGTGTGCCTTATCAACAGTAAGGCCTGATGAGATTAACTAGTTTGGACAACAGACCATTAAAATGAAAAGGGGTTAGACCTGCTCAGAGCTCAGAGGACTAAAGTGCCTACTTAGACAGGCACAGGGACCAGGGTTTGATCCTTGATGTGCTATGCCAGCCCCAGACCTGGGGCACGCTGAGACAGCCACTGAGCCTGGGCATGGTGGTGCGTGCCTGTAATCCCAGAATTTGGGAGGCTGAAAACAGGTGGGTCACTACGAGTCTGATCTATGCAGTGAGACCCTGTAGTCCCTGTAGTGTACTAAAAATACACTAAGAAAGGAAAAGAAAAAGTAGAAAAGGGGTGGGAGGACTCACAATCTACTAGGAATGTGATACTCTTCCTCATGTTACAGAATATGGAACAAGGGAGAGTCTATGACGGTAAGCATGCAGCCAAGCAGTGGGGAAGACCAATGAGCAGCCCCTGTACAGCCTCGGAAGGGAGGGGAGGCTCCGAAGAGAAACATGGACCCTATGTGTGCTTGCTGCAGCAAAGCCCATCATGAGCCAACATACCTATCAGCATCCAGACTGCAAACCGGACCCATGTGCCCTGGTCTAGCTGCATCATGAGATAGACGTTCACAAAAATGCTCAGAATGGGGAGCACTGGCAAGAAGGGCACCTGCAGAGAAGAGAGGTGGCATTAGATCTGACAGAGGGCCCAACCAGACATTGATCCCCACACTCCCAATCCACAGTCCCAAACACATGCAAATCAAGTGGGAATTAGGCTCTAAGCTACCAACTGCCAAAGTTGAATTCCATTATAATTTTCCTTTCTTGTTGTTCTCCTGCTAGAGAAAGGACTGGATGAGGGGTTTCTTCTATTTTATCCCTAAGAGTGGATTATTTTAGCATTTGCACAACCTAAAAATAAAGAAGCCCATCCATCTGCAAGGCTCAGAAGTGATAGGTGATGTACCAGTGGATACGGTAGACTTAGCCAGTGAGATCCAGAGGCAGAGAAAAGGGTCCATCCTGGCCTTCCAGAGTCAGGCCCTTTGCTCAGCAGACCACCTTTGGCTCAGGAGCACCCCATTCCATAATCATGAGGGCTCCCCTGGAACACCCAGCAGGAGGGCTGGCAGTGGCCCACCAGGAAATCCCCTGCAGGCCCATTAGGCCACGGTGCTCACCTTAAACGAAAGCTTGGTCTTGCTCTCAGGCTGCCTCCAGATGATACCCATGACCATCGCACTGAGCAGCGTCATAATCATGAGCGCTAGGATCGCCCACAGCTCCCCTCTGCCCAGAGCGTCTCGTCCAATCACAGCCACAATGCATATTGTGAGGATGAGAACAACTAAGGAGAGAAAAGAGAGGGTAGCCCAAACTCAACCATTTCTCTAGTCCCTACAGTACTGCAGTTTTCCCCAAAACTTGTCCAGAAGGTAGCACTGACTATAAGTAGGACAGAAAAACTGCTGTCCTGGTCACACTCAGGTGACAAAACAGACACTCATCTCCAGCAATATCGTCCAGTCCATTTCAATGTTTGCTAAGAAGATAACCTGCAGGGCCAGCAAGCAGGACTCCAGACCCTTAACAGGGAGGAGTTGAGCTCTTTCTTACCTATGAAGCTGGCTGAAACATTCACAATAAGTCCAGACAATTTGGAAGGCTCCATGTTTTTAGGCGTGAGTATGCTTTTCAAAGACAACTTCTCTGCTTTTGGTAAAAAGCCTGTCTGGGAATCACTGGTGCTCACAAGTTCATTCTGGTCAACTTGATCTAGCTCATCAGTTGTTCTGGCCATCTGGTATACCATGTTAGGCTGCTCTGGCTGATACCTGTAAGCAAATGCAGGGTGTGTGACCACTGTAACATGCTGGCATTCAGCAAAAAAGGACATGTACCAATTTAAGTTCTGAGCAAACCTTCAAGGACAACTGCCTGGGACACAAGGCATAAGATAGGAAAGCGGCATTCAAAAGGGTGCATCCTTTAGCAATGCAGAAGTGGAGGAAGAGACATCTGAGTCCTTCTTCCCATGTGGGCAACACTCGCACTCGATGGGTGTATCATGAGCTCCACTGTGAAGCAGCCCAGTGCAATGTCCCAGGGCACTGGGAGGATCTCTTGCTCTATGAAGCAATAGCAGCCCTTGGATGTTAAGATATTAGGCCACTTCCCACAAAACCACAGTCACCGCAAGCTAAAGGATAGGACAGAAATAGAAACCAATAATGCTAGGCTCCTATTTGCTGCAGAGAGTCAGAAAATTGTGCCGATAGGCTGATGGGTGAGAAATTTTATGTGCATGGATCAATTTAGTTTAAAATTCCAAACGCCTTAGAGTAAGTAACTCTCTGGAGCTGGATGAAGAACACAGCTTGTGGCCTTATTTCTAAGACACAAGCTGCCTACACACAACTTCTCTGTTTTAAATGAAGCGCCTCATCTCCCCTCACCCCCCACCCCCCACCCCCACCACCAAAATGAATGGGGAGCAAATCTTTTCCACTAGCTTTGAAAAAGAATGCTTTCTGAATTATTTTGCACCAAGTAGGAGTGAGCATAAAGATGGTTCATCATTTTTACACTGATTCAACTTGCACAACTTGACTGGGTCAGTTACGACGGTGGAAAGACGGGAGAGAATATTCTAGCCTGGGAAGAGAAGAGGGATCTACTAGTTTTTGCTGACTCCATAAGGCTACTGCATAGGCTTAGCCTACGTTTTATTCAAGCAGGTGCTGAGTACAGCAGAAATGGAATCAGTGGCCTTGAAAGTACAAATTCCTGATAAGAGATAAGAACGCTCACGCTGAGTGACCAACATAACAAATGCTGTTTTAGGCTGTAGGCTGTCTCTGCACTGGAGCCTTTTTTTCAGAGTAAAGAATGACTGAAGTCCAAGCACGTGCTTTGGGCGGGGCCCTGGGATGGATGAGAATACCAAGACACCAAGTCTAGGCCCAGGAACTGCTTACTATTCCAAGAGAGAAGCAGTCAAAACCTATAAAGTGTCCATGAACATCATCTAGGCCAGTCTGAGTCATATACTGCAAATTATGCCCCTGTCTATAGAGAAACCAGGCTACAGAACCATCACACTGACCCAACTGCACAGGTTTTGGTTTCCCAGTTTCTTAAAGGGCCAGCCCCCACCCCCCTCTGTTCCTCTGGATCAGCTACAGCTATTCCATCATCCTGAGCCCTCAAAAGTTGTGATACTAGGACTCAGACACAGCGGGGGAACTGAGAAGCTGTTATCTTCCTAACAGCTAGCCAAAATCTCAGGGCACATTATAGAGGCACCTTTGGCTTTTCTAGTATATCCTGCCCCGCAGGTTTTCAATTACCACATCCCATCCACTCCTTGGGAGTTCATAGTTAAACTATCACCATCGTAAAAGTTATGCAACAATCTTGAATATCTATGTTTGCCACGGAGCCCAGGAAAAATATACATACCTTAAGACCAACACACAGGCAGCCACTAAAGAGTAAGCCAGGAGAGTTCCAATGGACATGAGGTCCACCAAGTCCTTCAGGTCAAAGAGGAAGGCCATCACAGCTGGGAAGACAGACATTGGTATCTATGGACGGTCCTCTATACACATCAATGTCCAGAGCCAGCAACTAACTGTGACCCAGGGTATGCAAGGGATGCTGTTCATTCCCAGCCCAACCACCAGCTTTCCAAGGAAGAACACTTCTTCCAGGAAAGACAACTTCGAGGTTAAAACATGTACACAATTTGCAATAGTCAATAATAATAAACATTCATATAAAAATACTCTAATCCTTTTTTGATCTTTACTACCTTGCAAACCATACCTATACTATACAATAAGAAATTAAATTCAGACAGGACAGAAAACTTATCTAAGGTTAAAGAATCAGTGACTAAAAGAGCTAGGATCTACCCACCTGTCTATCCTGCGTTTATTCAATGACCATCCATCATCCATCCATTCATCCATCCTCCATCCATCATCACCTGTCCATCATCTATCTAGCCATTGCCTATCTATTTGTCTTCCATTCATCCTCCACTCATCCATGGACCTTCCATACAACTGACTGAATGTGCCAGTCACTACCAAAACAGGCAGACCACAGATCCGGACCTCACTGACAGTATCTGCTCCAGACATATGCATCATTAGATAATAAAGACAGGGAGAGCCGGGCGTGGTGGCTCACGCCTGTAATCCCAGCACTCGGGAGGCTGAGGCAGGAGGATTGGTGCAAGTTCGAGACCAGCCTGGGCTACAAAAGCGAGCTTAAGGCCAGCCTCAACTGCATAGCGAGACCCTGTCTCAAAAAAAAAGACCAAAAAAAAAAAATAAATAAATAAAGACAGGGAGGAAAAGGAGGGCACACCTGGTCTCTCAGAGGGGCTTTGAACTCAGGTGAGCCGTGGACACAGAGTTGTTCTTTATGTATGAAATCACTTCACAAGCAAGAAATCTACACAGTTGTTCCACCGTGATATCAGCCCCTTCACACACACACATTTTAAAGATTAAATACACATGCTTGAGGTAAGGGTACAACTCAGTGGTATGATATTTGTCTCATGTGTGCAAGGCCCTGGGTTTAATTTCCAGTACTGCAAATAATGACAACAATGTTGCTGATGATAATATACACATACATGTTTATCTGAAAACCTTCTTATAAGCATGCATGTTTCTATTTAATGCTGATATGGATGTCAAATTTCCCACTTAAATAACTTGCCAACCCCTACTTTGAAATACTTTCAAAATGCATGCATTGACTACAAGTCAAAACAAACATGAAACCATTTCTTTTTGCACAAATGTCTCTGAAGCTGCTCTTGATCACTGCAAGTCAAAGAAACTTAAATTGAGGATAACTAATATGATTAAAGAGCAAGGACGCCCTCTGGATAATTAGAGAAGTATCTAACTGTGCGTGCCACAAGTGCCTACATTCCTCTTCACAGAGAAACCTGAAACAAATTTCTTCCATATGAGGTGACTTTAGAGAACTATGTACTGCCTTAAACTCCTACCAAATGAAAAGAAAGCAAATCCTTAGTTTGGTGAATGCTGTGTACATATACTTGAAAGATTACAATTCAGTCTCCCTTTATTGGCACAGAAAGGAAGTTGAAACTAGTTTTAGCATGACCAAGTTACATGTAAACACTGGAAAAAATTACCGTTTCCAATTATTTAACCATGTAATAATGCTGGACACGCTCTGCCATATAGCCCCCTCAAACTCAACACTGTGATCACTCACAAAGGTGGAAAATAATTCAAAGAACTTGTTAAATATATAAAAATTGCTTTGTTTTTTCATATAACAATAATCCACAAAACTAGGTCCATGCAAAATGTATATATCCTAATAATGAGTTGATTGCAGATGGTTGAGGATCACTGAGGTCCAGATTATGACTGGTACCACAAGTCCTGTATTACTCAAAAGTCCACCACTGAACTCAAACCCAGGAAGAAACATGGCTGCTTCTGGCACAAACACGAACCAGGAATCAGGAGCTACCTCTGCCCTTCTTGGGATGCCTCCTCCCTGTGTCTCTCTGTTCTCTATTTCTCCTCTTACAGTGAGCTGGTACCTGGATCTTGGGGCTTTAACATTCGGACATAAAACAATGAAACATAAAACAGTAGGTAACAGTGTGCATGAGCTCTGCCTCCTTCCTGCACTGGGGATCTAAGAACTCTACACCATTCAGAGGGCTCTTTAGGGACTTCACTGGTCACATCTGGTCTCTCAGAGAGAAACCTGACTAGAAAAAGAATCCTCCTTTGGCTCTAAAGACCGTGAAGGACACTTACTGCAGAGAAGCTATGAGTTAAGATAGACAAACAGATGATTTTCAGGCACTATCCAAAAGTCTTACTTGGCTTGTGTAATGCAAGATGTCAAGGTGCCTCTGACAAACTTATAGCCAGCCTTATCAATAAAAGGGGGGGAAAAAAAGACTAAAATCCACACAATTAGCAATGGACAAAAGTGGACAAAAGGATTAATGGAACAGATTAGAAGATGCAGAAACAACTCCAGACACGCTCAGCCACAACATCTTTGACAACGGTTGCAACACCTTCGTTGAAAGGAAGACAGCCTGCTTAAGAAATGGTGCTAGAAAAAAACTGGCCTTCCACCTGCCAAAGATTAAAACTAGACCCATATATTTCACCCTACCTTAAACTAAAATTGATATTGTATCAAATATCCAAATATTAAAACAGAAACAATAATTCTGCTAGAAGATAGAAATGCTAGAACTCTTGAAGACAATGGCATAGACAAACATCTTATGAACAAAACCCCGACTGCACAGGAACTATCACAAAGAATCAACAAGTGGGATCTCATCTTTTTAAAAAGCTTTTTCACAGCAAGAGAAACCACCAACAGAGCCGAGACAACCCACAGTGTGGGAAAAAATTTTGCCAGCTGTTCCTAAAAGAACTACTACCTAGAATACATAAAGAATTCAAAATAATCAGACCTCCAAATTTAAGGATTCAATCCAAAAATGGCCACCTGGGATAAATATGCAGTTCTCAGATAAAAATAGCAAATGAATATATGAAAATGTGCAACATCACTGGTTATTCAAAACATGCAAATTAAAACAATGCTAAAATTCTGTCTCCAGAAACAATAGCTTTTTCAAGAAGCCAACCAATGACAAGTGCTAATGGGGCTGTGGAGAAAAAGGAACCCTTTCCCACTGTTGGTGGTAGTGTAGAATGGTGCGATCACTGTGGGAATCAGTGTGTGGATTCCTCAAAATATAGAACTAGAATTTGCATCTGACCCAGCTGTTTATTCCCCTTCTTATATCTTCCTGAAAGAATTAAAAGCATCAGACCACAGCAGTACATGTGCACCCATGTTTACAGAGGCAGTCTATACTAGCCAAATCTTGGAAACAGCTCTAATGTCCATCAACTGATCCATGGATAAAGATGTGAGCTTTTTATACAGTGGAGTGCTTCTCTGCCATAAAGATGGATAAGCTTAAGACATGCCTAGCTACACAGATGCACCTTGAGACCACACTCTTAAGTGAAATAAATCAGACGCACATATAAATATCATTTGTTTCTCAAGTGTGAAGAACCAAGTGCAAATAAGGACCAAAAGGTATAATAGCTATTGTGAAATAGGAAGAAAATGTTCAAATGGCAAAAGGAAGGGGGGAGGGGGGAGGGGACAAGGAAGGAAAGGAAAAGAAAAGAAGGAAAAAATGGAAACAAAGCTTCTGTAAATAAGGAAAAGGGTTGAAGGGGGAGGGGAATGGGAAAAAGAGAAGATATAATATATACATACAGATACCAATTTCCTATGTTGAATGTGATCATTATGCACATCTAAAATGTACCAATAAATTTAATCAGTAGAAATGAATTTTAAGAAAAAGATGACAACATGCTGAAGTCTGCGGAGAGAGGCTGGACAATTTGAAGGGAGAGCGTTGGTTTAAAATTGTGTCAGAAGAGAGGATAACTGAGAATTCTATTACATCCTCTGTAAAACTGGCACCTTTTGTCAGAGGGGTAATTAATTATCTTTCAACAAAGAGGTTCCAAGTGTAAAAACCAAGAGTTAAAAAGGGCAGTTACAATTTCTCACAGAGAGGCACAATTTCAGATGTCTGCCTGGGGAACAATAACTTTTGTTAAAATACTGGAGATGAAAACACTGAAGTTCTCGTACTTACCAGCAATAGCACCTGAAGCTAGTGTGGCGATGACTGGTGTTTTGGTTCTCTCATTAATTTTGGCCAAAGATTTAAACAGCAGTCCATCTTCAGCCATGGCATAGATAACTCGTGGCATGGGAAACATGGAGCCCAGAAGACTAGGTAGGGAAAAATTGAAAAACACATGTGTGAAACTAGCCTGTCGGGAACAAAGATACCACTGAAAGGGACCCAGGGTTTCTCATCAAGAAATGGGTCCTTTCCAAAGTCCAAATTATTCTTACAATTACACAGAACTAAATCAAACAGGAAATGAAGAGTATCACTGCATTTATAAGGATACCTCTGTGGGAAATTAATACGTAGCAAGTAGTTCCTATTTATACTGGTCAACATCAGATCCCCAGGAAGGAAATTTCCCACTAAAAGGCTTTCTCTAAAAGTAGCCCCTCCTTTACAGCAAAATTATGGGCCAGGAGATGGTCAAAAGCACCAGAGGTCAGGCGGGTGCGATGGTTCAGCAGTCTAAAGTGCCCAGTTAAGAAAGCTTAGGCAACCACAGGGACTGAGGTTCAATCCCTGGCACCACATGTTGTGCCAACCCCTCCCCCTCCAGGGCAGGCTGAGCCAGCCATAATTTAAAAACAACAAAAAAAAGAGCACCAGAGGTCAAAAGTTAGGAACACAAAGCTCTTTGTATATTAAGGAGACCATATCTAAAAGGTGGTCCTCAGATCTGTGTGGTAAAAAAGTAAAATAGTCTCTCTTTCTCCATGCTTTTGCTTTCTATAGTTTCAGTTATCTGTGGTTAATTTTAACCCAAATCTATTAAATGGAAATTTCCAGAATAAACCAGTGATAATTTTGACCAGATCTTATTATAATATACTGTTATAAATATTCTACTTAATTATCAGATACTGTTAGCCAGGGATATAGCTCAGTAGCAAGCATGAAGTCCTGAGTTTAATTGTCAGTGCCAAAAAAAAAAAAAGAGTATTATTAGATAGTGTTAATATCTTACTAGGCCTAAGCTATAAATTAAACTTTTCCATATGTTAAGAGAAACATCTTCCTCTGGGGGTCTTGGAGAGGATTTCCCTACAAATGAGAGAAACTATGGTTTCAGTAACATAAGTAATGCTTAGGATGAGTACGAGCAACAGAATTGGGAAAAGACACAGTCAGAGTTGGCATGCTGGTCAAATCTCAAGGGCAAAAAGTGTTCCAGCCTGAGTGCCAATTCCCATGGGCCTCCCGAGCCTTATGCCTTCTGGAGAGCCAGCCCTGTGAGGACTGAGGAGGAGAGCAGTGGCAGCAGGAAGGAGGGGAGCGGCTTACCTGGTGGAAAGTGCACAGAGGGAGCCCACTGCCACTGCATACTTGGCGCCTTCCCAGCCCACGTGCTTGAAGGCATCTGGCAGGGGGCTGCTGGTGTCCAGGCAGAAGTAGGGCATCATGAGTGTGAGGGCGGCAGACACCCCAAAGTACGCGATGAAGCAGATGAGGAGGGAGGCAACGATACCCACGGGGATGGCCTTCTGGGGGTTCTTGACTTCTTCACCTGGAAGCAGCGAGAGTAAGGGGTCAGGAGGGACTGCACCCACCCACCCACCCACCAGCAGGGCCAGCCACCCTGGAATGTTCCATCTGCAGTTTCCTGATGTGGAGGGCTATTGGTAACGTAGCAAATGGCCTCAGGGGTCCCAGTGTCCTAGGATGGCTCTCAATTATACTGTGGTTCAACTAAAGGAGACACTTGTTTCCCTTGGCTGAGAATACCCAGTCTGAACATCAGTCAACCTGGCTGACATTATTTTCAGTGTCCTCATTTCTCCCACATGACACAGACAGCCAAAGAGGCTGTAGCCATGCTGTCATTATCTGGTGTAACGCTAGAGCTCTTAGCTATGTTCAAGATACATTACCTTGTCAGGCATCACCACCCAGGGGAGCAATAAAAGCGGTAGGGGGAGACAGATTGGCAGAGAGCTGTAACTCCTCCTGTGATTTGCATGTGCGAGAGTGACAATGGAGTAAGAAGGGACATTTTGGCTATGGATAGTCGGAGCCTCCCTCAAATGCATGTCATTCAGACAGTGGGGACCAGGGATGGCAGGGAGGGGCACATACCAGTGGTAGCAATGCAGTCAAAACCCACAAAGGCATAGAAGCAGGTCGCTGCCCCTGACAGGACACCAGAGAACCCAAAGGGCATGAACCCACCAACACCGAGCTTCTCCAACTTTGTTTCACTAGAAGGCATAAAACAGAAAATCCAGAGTCAAATATCACAACACCTGCTGTGTCACCTGGTTTAGGAGCAGTGTTCACATCCTGAGAAATGATAGACGGTCACCCTAGTCTGCTACTGCAGCCAGGCCCAGGGTCTGCCTACCCTCCTTCGTTGCAACCCTCAGGGCATAGTGCTCCAATTCTGAGGGCAACAGGCCCAGAGCAATGACAGCACACACCATCACCTGCTCCAGAAGCATCTTGTCCATGACTTGTAGGGACAGATGGGGGAGCCGGGGTCCAACCACTAGGCTGGTCTATTCCCTCCTCCTCAAGAGCCATAGGAACATGGAGACACAGAGTTGTTAACCAGAGGCACTGGCCCCACCGACCATCCTGAAATGACCAGTAACTCAAGTCTCCAAAACAAACTATGGCTAAAATGGTGAACTGTTTTAGTCAGCCGTAGCATCCCTCAAGTGCCCCTGTGCATGAGGTCAACAGCTGCTGAGATGGCCTGGAATGGAAACAACGAGCATCACCTTTGATGGTTCACTTTCAGCAGCTATGGAGCAGGCGCATCTGGAGAGGCTGGAGAATCATGTCAGATGCAAGAGCAATGAATGTGCAGGGAGGGGGCTGTTAGTTCTCAGGCCAGAGATGAAACTGGCAGAAGAGGAGTGAGGGCTCCTCAGTGATGCAGAAGCAGGAAAATGAGAAAAATACAGCGAAGAGGAGCCCTGGATGACTCACTGTCAGAGAAAGGGAAGGGGAAAGCATCTTACTGGCTCCTCAGGACTGACACGACAGGGAGGGAGGTGTCAGACACCCCAACGCTGATGGGACAAAGGGCAGGTGTCTCCTGGAGCTGGGACCCAGCTCTCCTGACAGAGACACCACTGCACCTGCACCTCTGACCTCAGCTGGGAGGTCCTGATACACAAAGGAAGCGCTGGTAAGAGAACAAGGCCAGAGGTAAGAAAAAGGAGGTAAAACACACATCTGCATTTGCTTGTTTTATATATTAAAAAAAAAACCTAGAAATTTCTCCCCAAACACAATAAAAACAACCACTCACTGTGAGAGTAGGGGATGAAAAGGAAGGGAACAAGATTTCTTCATGAAAAGCTCTTCAGAATCAACACCTAAGAACTGTGATTTTTTTTTTTTTATTTACTCAAAAAATTAAGTTTGGGTGTTTTCTGTGATCTCAGTCATAGGGCACGGACATAAAATAACTACAGAATCTACTACATAGGGCCTTAAAGCAAAGCATTTAGAAATTTTGCAAAGGATCATCACATAGAACCAATCCTGATGCAGTACATGTATATGGGGGTGAGTCTATTGGCCCCCTGGTGGTTTATCCATGAAGAAACAGGGACACTGCCCTAGCCACCTCTTGGCAAATGTCAGCTCGGACACTGTGACCTAAACCCCGGCCTTACGGCAGTGCTCTCTCTCTTGCAGGGTGGGTGACCAGCCCTGCTGCGTTCCCCTCAACTGACCCTTAGCAAGGAGAATAATTGACACAGTAGGGTGCAAGGCCAGGGGCAGGTGTCCCTCAAGTGGCCCGTCCCCACCAGTGAACAGCAGCAAATGTACTTCGCCAAGCCTCCAAAGTCCTAACAGCCACCTGCTACCTTGATAGAGGCTGTCAGTTGTCCCTACCAGCCGCATTTCTATGTCTACACAATAACAGACTCCAGCTGTGGGCACAGCAATGGGACCAAAGCTAACACGGCATAGGAATCTCCTAAGTAACGCGCGAGGCTGACAGCAGGGAAGATGCTTTTGTACTGTTCCTCCCTGCTAGCTGTAGCAGAAGGAGCAGCCACCCTGAAGCCAGCTGGCCGTGGAAACACAGGCCATTGCAAAGGCCGTGAGATGGAAGGACGAGATTCATGAGCCAGGAGCATATGTGCTGGACCAACCCTGCCGGCCTTGTCTGCAGAGAGCTCATCTTATAAAGTCAACATTAGTTTGGGGTATCTATCCTAGTGGGCACACACTACCCTACAAACCCTCGACAGGCTTCTATATAGCATAAATTTGTGTCACTCTTACTTGCCATGTTACCCATTTCCTGGATAAGATGGCCAGAAGCAGCATGAATTGAGGCAGGGCCAAGCACACTGTAACTGTAGATGACACCCAACCCAGACCCAGAGACAGACTAACTCAGGTTCAAAAAGTTCCCTGCAAGCCATGGAAATAAAAAGATACCAGAAAACTCCAAACCCAGGGCAGTCAGAGCAGCCTCCCACCATACAGGCTGACACTCCTGTATGATACACAGTTTGGTCCGGAAATGCCCTGCGATTGCCCAGGGACAAGCAATTTCATGCAAGACTACATGGCTGTTCTTGGAAACACAAATCTACAGCACAGGCAAAAACAAAAGCCAACAGCAAATGAGAATGAAATAGGAGCCAGCTGTGCCCCAGGTCTGCAGAACTTCACCTCCTAAAGTGGCTGGTCCTTACATCCCCCAACAACAGGTCTTCAGATGGAAACGAGGGCCTCACCTATGGTCCACACGCTTGGGTGACAAACTCTACCTTATCTAAATGGCCAGCACAGTTCAGTCATTGCTAGCACACTCAGTTTAAGGAAGACTGGTGAAGGCAAATAACACATACAATCTCCTGATAGAAATAATGATGCAGGGCCAGTGAGATGGCTCAGTGGTCTACAGCACCTACTTAGGCAAGCTTAGACAACTGCAGGGACTGTGGTCCAATCCCTGGCACCACACGCTGCGCCAGCTCCACCCCAGGTCAGGCTGAGACGGCCATAAGAAAGGAAGGAAGGAAGGAAGGAAGGAAGGAAGGAAGGAAGGAGGAAGGGAAGGAAGGAAGGAAGGAGGGAAGGAAGGAAGGAAGGAAGGAAGGAAGGAAGGAAGGAAGGAAGGAGGGAAGGAAGGAAGGGAGAAAAGAAAGAAAGAAAGAAAGAAAGAAAGAAAGAAAGAAAGAAAGAAAGAAAGAAAGAAAGAAAGAAAGAAAGAAAGAGAAAATACAAACTCTCACTGGCAACCAGGAAGCAAGAGGAGCCCTTGGTATTTCATCACTGACTCGGAACTATGCCCAGTAAAATCCACTTTTCAAGTATTCAAAGTCTGTGGCAGTATTTCAAAGCATATTCTGAGTTGGCTTCATTCTAACTTGAATTAATGGGTACCAATAAATTTGGCATGCAGACAACTCCGGAATGCTTAGAAATGATATATTAAAAGCCCTTTGTTTTGCAGTTACAGAGTTTAAGAGAGAAAGCCTTACTTTCACTTGAATTCAAGTGTTTAGGAGGGACTTATCTTTATTTGAATTCATGACCACATAATTATAATATTAGTGAGATTTTCTGCATCTATCTCAACGCTCCGTGATTGTAAGGAGTGAGGTAGTCACACATACTGCCTGCTCACTCCTCAGCCCTGGGGAGGAAGCTGGACACCTGCCCCACATGTAGCCACTGAGTTGGTGGCTGCAACTGTTGAGGCTTCCGGTGTGGGACAGCATTTCTCAGCCTCCTTTGCGGATGGATGTGGTCGCCCTCTGAGCTCTGCCAATGGCATGTGTGCAGCAGGACAGCCTTCCTGGTCTGTCCTTTGAAGCTCTGGGCAGAGTAAATCTGAATAATTTAATAATCAGCTTTTTCACCTTAAAGACAGCATCACATAAAAACCCAACTTCCCATTCTCCATCCTGAGACACCAAAACTCACCTAAAAATCTGGCAGAGAATATCTAAATGACAAAGTACAATTATTTGGCCTTGTTTCCTACACAGCAGGAGCATGCTGGGGTAGGGATATATAGGCTTCCTCATTGCCCTTGGAGAGCCCAGGATTGTCTTCAACCTTCTCAAGCTCTGAGTGTTTGGAATCAGAAACCACAGAGTGAGGGGGCCTCCATGTACCCCATCAAATGTGCAGTAGGACCCTTTTCATCCAAGTTCCACCTATTTCGGCTTCCCTATACATGACTCATATCAAAGGAAGGTATTTGAAAATAAACAGAATATCTTTTCAATAAAAAATTTAAAGGCTGGTCATACAATCAAATACGAGGAAAAAGATTCTTAAGAAATATGACAACAATTTGGAGTTGAAATGAGGGCCTTGTTTTCCTGAAAACCCTCCCTGTCATGCAATGTGCGGCCCAGTTCAGGGAAATAAATGCTAACACAAACTCCATACCTACAAAATATCCTCAATAATGTCACTGCAGAAAAACAAGGCATAACAAGTGAAAGACATAAATTTTAATTATATATTTACAAGGATAGATATACATCATCCCAGCCAATTATATCCCCAAATATGTGTACATGGAACTAAATATCAAATATGGAGAACTATCACATGCCGAGAGAAAAAAGAAATGACTCACTTGTTGAGACACCCCCGGCTGGACTCATTCAAGATACTCTCCTCTGTGAGCTGCCAGTTTTCAATGGATCCCTTCACAAATCCTGACACCACGATGAAGCCCAGAACCAGAACATTGATACACGTGAATATTTTGTTGACCATAGCAGACTCTTTCACGCCAACAGTTAAAAGTCCTGAGAAGGGCGGAGACAGAAAGTCCTAATTTATTAACCATATACTAGCAGGTCACTTAGAGGATGGCAATGAGGGTAGGAATAAGAAGATGACAGAAAAGAACTCAAACAGCACCAAACCTTGAAAAATATCCATGAGCTTTTCAAAAGAGGCTGAGTTATCCATCCTAGTGGCAAGGATCTAAGTAACTGAAGTCCATGCAATGCTTCCCGTACTATCTGGACCTCCTTGGAAATTGAGACCACCCATCAGGGACCAAGGAGCTGCTTCTATGGAGAATGAGTCCCTGGCAGAGGACGGAAGGGGCCTCAACTGGCACAGAACTTCCCCCCTCTCTTGGAAAGGACCTAAGTTTATTTCCTCCTACAAGGGGATATCTGCATAGTTTTCTGGTAGAATGAGTTTTTCAGATAAGAAAAAATAGATATTCAGATCTGTTCTGGGGTATTAAGTCATGTTGGCAGGAACAAGTGTTCTCACTGTGAACCACTAATACATACGGTTACAGGGTTCCCCCTTGGACTCAGTGCACACAGTAGAATGTCTAGGCCAGGTATAGTGGCGCGTGCCCACAATCCCAACACTCTGGGAAGCTGAGCCAGGAGAGTCACAAGCTAAATCTGACAGTTTAACAACTTGAGAGAAACCTCATCTTAAATTTAAAAAACAAAAAGGGGCAGTGAACATAACTCAGTGTGAAAGCCCTGGGTTCAAGTCTCAGCACAAAAAGTTTTTAAAAGTTGAAGCCGGATCAGCTCCAGCTTGTGAATGCATTGAAAAGCAAAACAAGACACAACCAAAAAAAATCATCCAAGTAATAAAATGGCCCAGGAACCTCATGACGACACTATCTTTGAGTACCCCAGGACCACATCAGGGTGATGATGCCATTTAGGGACTTCCCTGCTTCTAAAGTTTGGATCTTAAGGGCCCTTCAAAGATACATGTATCACTGCTGGAAAATGGTGGGGCTTTCGGAGGCATGGCCTAGGGAGGAAAAGTCTTCAGGTATTTGGGCATGTGCTTCGGAAGGGGACTGTGGGGCCTCAGTGCCCTCTTCTTTCCCTTTCACACTCCGGCCACCAGTGAATGATTCTGCTCAATCATGTACTCCCACCATGATATACAGATGAGTGTCTCAGGCGTGTAATACCCTAACAGAAAGCCAGTGGACACACACAGCTAAGTGCTGGGGCAAGCATGAAAAGGGGCCAAACACTATTCAATCACAGGATTTGAGACTTTCTCCCTGCCACGGAGGCCTTTTATACATTTTAAAATAAAAACTGCTGTACATGCTAGATTGAATTCTGAAATACAGATGTTAGGAAAGAATTGAGTAATTAATCTTAGGATGAAGATGTCATCAGGCTGGAATATAACTTTTCTGTAGTGTCCCTCCTTCTCATGTTTATGAGAATGAGAATGTCTATACAGTACAGCAAAATGATTTTCTGATACATGGTTCTGCCAGCTAGACTAAAGATGCTGCCAAGACTGGCCTGTATAAAATTATTTCAATTACACATTGTGGAAGGTAAGGCATGTTGTTCTTAAAACTTGTCCAAGATTTTAACCTCAGATGAAAATTTGTCCACCTTTCAGTCTCATGTACATATAGTAAATGTTCCAAGAAAAAATCCCATCCTAGTGGCTGAGACACAGGTAAATGTCACAAACAAGAAGATGGCATTGGCTGCATCAAATTCCATCTGAGTTTAAAAAGTCTATAAGTTATTTACTAAAAGGGTGTTGGGTAGTTGTTGGGTACACAGCCGCTCTTAACACCCCTAGACATCCAGGCACACATTAATGTTCCAGCCGGAGCTCATCCTTCCACATTTCCTGGCTGACAAATGAGTACTTTTCTTTCCAAATGGTCATCCCCTGCGTCAGAAGGATTTTTATCCCTGAGTCATTTGTGCAAAGAACCTTCAGTGCCGACAGAATCTCATTCCATAAACAGTTATATTCAACACTTCAGATTCCTTTTAATTAAATGGCACAGAACTCAGCCAACCCTGAGTGAATCTACAAGTGATTAGGAATA
>PVJA010002173.1:69972-110838 GCA_004027025.1 Myocastor coypus | reverse complement strand
TTTTTTTTTTTTTTTGATTTTTTGAGAAAGGGTCTCACTGTGCAGTTCAGGCTGGCTTTGAGCTCACTTTTGTAGCCCAGGCTGGTCTCAAACTCACAACGATCCTCCTGCCTCAGCCTCCCAAGTGCTGGGATTACAGGCATGAGCCACCACGCCCGGCTTGAATTATGCTTTTAAAATACTAGACTTTTGTTTGAATACAATCAAGTTGATAATCATGACTAATGTGAGGTAGAGGCCCACCAGAAACTCATTCAACCAATCAACCAGGCCTGATGTGTGAGTGAGACTGCCCCAAAGACCAGTAGAAACTGATTTAACCCAGTAACCAAGCCCTGTGTGTGAATGGAACTTCATGGGACAGGTCCAGTGTGGAAAACTGCTGCAGAACTCCCTGAAGACAGACTAGGGACAAAACCCATCCAGGTGATCCAGGAGGAAAAATCTTGCCAGAGTGGCACAGCATGTTTACCTCTAAGTAATGCAGCAGGAAGAACTGGGGCTCAGTAGCCAGACCCAAGCCACACCAACCTGGACAACTTTGAACTTGGTAGATCCAGATATGGTGCTAAGGTAAAAACTCTATCAAAGATCTACACCAAAAGTCAGAAGGCAGGGCTATACAAAATGACAGAGAGAAGGAGCACAATGTGCTCACAAGCCTCAAGCCCACCTGGAACAAATACAGGAGACAAAAGCATAGAAAAAATTGGTAATTATACATCTGAAATCTCTAAAATAATAACATCTGAAGTAACAAAACAACTTCAGAAAGGTATAGTGGATATCAGATCAGAAATAATTGCTGAAGTTAAAAACAAAGAAAGAAAGAATACCTACAATAAAAGTACTAATTGCTTCTAAAGAAAACACTGATAAAAATAGAGGAGAATTAGAAAAATGGAGAATCCTTGAATGAGCAATATAGGACAGTAATAGACTGTATGAAGCAGATTCGAAGTGCTATCCAGGAACTTAAAACTTCAATCACATGCTGGCAAAACCATTTTAACGAAAGTGAAAATAAATGTTCAGACCTTAAAGACACTATTGCAGCTAGTGAAGAGGTAAGAAAAGATTTCTTAATAACAACTAGGATGCAAGAAAAAAATAATTGAACATCTGCTAATGATGAAAACATGAACAACATGATAGGCGTCAGTGAGAAAGGAGTCTGTACAAATGATATAAAAAGAATATGGGTAGAAGTAATAGCAGAAAACTTCCCAAACATGGAGAAACAACTTGACATTCAGGTAATCAGAGCATATAGAACTCCAAATAACATCAGCCCAATTAAAACCATGCCCAGACATATAAGATCCCAAAAATTCAGGCTAAGAATAGTATAGTAGAAGCTGGTAGACAAAAGAAAGAGATTACATTTAAAGGAAAATCCATTAGAATAATGGCAGACTTTTATTTATAAATCATAAAATCAAAAAGAGCATTGAGCAAAGTACTACAAGTCTTACAAGAAAATAATTTCCAGACCAGACTGCTATATGCTACAAAACTCTCTTTTAAGTTCATACTTGAAGTGAAGAAGTAAAACACTTCCATGACAAAGAAGAACTAAAGAATTCCATGATGACAAAACCAGTGCTGCATAGTTTACTAAAAGATTTTCTGGAGAAGGATCAAAATGACTACAACTCCATGAAGGATAATGGAAAGAACCCACAAAAATAGGGTAAACAATTAAACACAGGAGAAAAAGAGGTATACAAAATCAGTCTTTAACCTATTCTTTTGTACACAGCAGCAGAATATGTCCATCAGCATATTCTACAAATGGTCTTTTCCTACAACATATGAGTCATGATTATGTTAGGTTCTACAGGGTGATTATCAAGGAAATAGCAGTAGCTCAGTTCCACAAGTGACACCTGGCCAACACTAAGTATCACGGGCCCTTTTGTGTCCACAACATAATAGAACTTTGTATGATATCCTATCCCCAAACTATTTGAAGCTGGTGTCATATATTTGCCATTCCCGTATTTATGTTATATTTTACTCTTAGTAATTTGTCACTATCATGAAAACTTTTTCTTAGTTGATATCTTTGTATATGTTAACCAACTCAAATACTTTGTGAGTACTCTGAATTAATTACAGATTCACATATACGATACACAACATTCTGGCCCCTAAGTTGTATTCCTGATTTGACCTAGATTTTAGAATGTTGCTTTAAATTACTTCATTTAATTTTAGTTAACTAATATTTAATTGATCTTATGAATATTATTTGATTATATTTTTTATGATTCATAATATATCTCTGACTTATGATGGACTTATAAGACATGGTTTGATATTTTCTCATAGTATTAGAAACTTTATAAAGAAATATAGATAGATGATAGGTATATGAATGGATAAATAGATAGATAGATAGATAGATAGATAGATAGATAGATAGATAGATAGACAGATAGATGGACATACATACAAATAAGAGAGTTAGGATAGATACACAGCTACTTTGTCTTAGTTCATTGAGAAAAACTTTTGTAGCAATATTGTTTAGACAAGACATCAGGTCTACATCTTGCCTTCTGGATAACTACTATGAAGAAAACAATATGCATTGTATTAATAATTGTGACCATCCTACTAACTTCTTTTGAAATTGTTTCATTGCTATTTTATCTATTTTCTCATTAAAACGAATTTTAAAAGCATGGCTTTGAAAAATGATTAAAGTTCACATTCACCCCTCTTAAACTTAATGACCTAGCATATATCTCTTTAAAGAATATTTAAGCTCCACATAAAGAAAATAACAAAGTCGTAATTCTATTAAATAATATTGAATTGTCCTGTATGTAACAGAATTTTGTTAATTTTTTTCAAAATAGAGAGATACAAAGATGTTATTCAAGATATATTTATTCTTCTATGGACATTCCATAATTACACACTATAATGTGGATTTTAAAATGTGTACATACTGATAAAAAGTCAAGGTTATTTACCATGGTGTAATAATACAAAAATATATCTGCTTAAGATAGGTGTATATATATACATAGTAACGTTTATAAAACCAAATAAAAAAAGCACCCATGAGAGCCGGGCGCGGTGGCGCACGCCTGTAATCCCAGCACTCGGGAGGCTGAGGCAGGAGGATCAATGTGAGTTCGAGACCAGCCTGGGCTACAAAAGTGAGATCAAGGCCAGCCTGAACTGCATAGTGAGACCCTGTCTCAAAAAGACAAAAAAAAAAAAAAAAAGCACCCATGAAAGTTATAGTCCTTATTTCTGTCTTGGTCATGTGGTCATAGATGCTTTTCTGCCTATGTTATTCTACAACCTATTACTATCTTTAACATATAGGCAGGTTATTGTCCTTCACCTCTTGGAGTAACCCATACCTTCATTCCTGAGAGATCTGGACAATTTGGCATCCTACTTGGATTCTTCTTGATTTTAACAGCATACTATGAGACTAGTAGAGTCCCTGCACTCCAAAAGTATTCTTCCTACTACTGTAACAATAGTTGTAGTAGGAGTATAGTTTCTCCTTGATAATATGGATCAGTCATCCAGACCAACAAGGTAAGTCCTTGTTAGCCTGTTGACTTAGAATCATAAAGTTCATAAAAAATAAAAAAGAAGTCTTAGCGATCCATTCCAAGTAATTATTGTGCATTCCAGTAGTAGCATTTCACTCTCTGAAACTAATTCTTAGACTATAAGAATATAAGGTAAGTGAAACAAAAAGCGGAAGTTTTATTACCGTGTCACTAGCAGTAATGATGAATCACAAGTTTACATTTTCACTCTTTACTTTCTGGACCTCTTAGTTTTAGCTGCATGACAAACCATCTTTTACACTGGAATCTGATTCAGAACATACACATCCTACAGAAGAACTTGCTGGCTTTTGCCATCCAGCTGCAACTGTAATGGCATCTTCAAGAGGCTGTTCTGTCATGCTTTTAGCTAATTTTTCATAGTCAGAAGATGATAAGACCTGCATATTCAATAAGCACAATGCTATTGTTACACCTTTTGGTTCTAAACTACATTCCTTCATTAGCAATAATGATGGAACATTATGTAAGTCTACGTATGGTACTTTTTGCAGAAGCATTACATGCGTAGAAGGAAAAGCAAGAAACAGAGTGTGTATGTGTGTGTGTGTGTGTGTGTGTGTGTGTGTGTGTGTGTGGGTGGGTGTGGGTGTGTGTGTGGGTGTGGGTGTGTGTTTTATTAAGGGCAAAGTACTGCCCCTTGCATGAAGTCATTCGAGAAAAGCAACCAGCCACAGGCTCACACACTGATCAACTCTGGGAATTGTGCCACATCAAGGGCTTTGTGTTTGTGCCTATTGCCAGAATACTAGTCATTCCACAATGGCTGTAGCCAGTTTATCCTTGCTGTGCAGAAGATCCTACTGCTGAGTACAGTCCTAATGCAGACACTTTATTCATGATTGTGTTGTGCAGTAATAGGGGTGTCTAGGGCATGAGCTTGCCTACTAGTCATGGAAAAGGTTATCCTATTCATTTGATTATTAAAGTCCTCCCTGTTTAAGGTACCTTTTCAGTGACTGTTCCCATGGTACATAAATATCTTCAAGTCATTTTCCCACATGGAGAAGTCTACCACAGGCTGTAATATGTAAGTCTTTGTCAATGCATTTCACTTTCCTGCAACATTCCTCACTACTTAAACCATTGACGTGTTTATGAATCAGCATATCATGACACACCTGGACTTGTTGGCTTTAAATTGAAATGTAAAGCCAGGTGAATAGCTCACATTTCTGTACACTGTGAAGATTTGTCTTTACTACCATCTTATAGAAGTGTCCTACAAAGGGGGTATGATGCTTTTGCTGTCAACTCTCGGTGGTGGGGGAGTGATTTTGTGACATGTAGACCTATTTATAAACTAGGGACTGGCCTTCCCAGTCTTAGACTATATGGCCGAAGAAGCCACAGGGAGCATGCATCCTGGGAACCAGAAGGCAGTGTAGCAAAAGTAGAAATCATGGGTAGTTGCACTACATCTTCACTCAACTTAAAAGTATATTCAGTACTTTCCTGAGGCCATGCATGCATGAGCTACTTCTATTTGGTGTTGGAATGTTTATTTTTACCACTATATGACTTTGTGTCATGTATAATACACAGTTTACAATGAGCATCTCAGGTCACATGGTAACCTGCTATCCCATGACCAAGGCTTGATTTTCCTTTAAATTAGTAGCAAGCTAGAAGCTCCTTTTCCAAGAAAGAGTAGCTGTCCGCAGGTGATGGCAGCCCCTTGCTTCAAAATCCTAAGGGATCCTTTATGATGATTCAACTAGGTGGCCTTACACAGCTTTAGACATCATCTCTACATATTTATATAGACAATGTAATACTACTTGGCTTCAAAGAAGGCTAAATTTGATACATTTGTAGGAAAATGGATGCACTTAGAAAATACAATGTCATGTGACATATATCAGATGTGTAAGCTTAAATGCAATATGGTTTCTGTCATTTTATTTAAGTATATTACAAAGAGCATAATGAAAGATAGACAGAATGAAACAAGGGGATAATTCTCTCGCAAATATAAAAAGTCTAGGAGACTAAGGTTGAGGGAAGAAAGGATAGCAGGAAATAAGGAGATATAAGACATTCCATGTTTAGTAGCCCAGTAGCCTAACTGAATGTAAACATTATGTGTCATAAACATGAACTAAGAATAAAAACAAGAACAATAGTAAACATGGAGAAAGGACATTTAGAACCAGAAAAAGGGAGATGGGAGCCAAGGGGAAGGGAATGAAAATGAAATCAGCTGGATTGTGTACCAGCACCTACTCTACAAGATGAGTGTAAACGTCATGTGCTGCAAACATGCACTAAAAAATAAAACCACTATCTCCATCTTCCCATGACACATGAAGTAGTAGAGGATCTATAGGATCATACGGATCCAAGCAGACAACCATGCTAAAGAGCCTGGATCCGTGCTTGTGCTTTCCCTTCTAGAACTCACTCAGAAATAGCAGCTTTCTGAGTTGCACAGCAGGCCAGAGTAACACAGTCAAGTGAGAACATCTCACCTTCAAAATTCAAATAGGTGTCATACTTCCTTGTTTATACAAGGGGCCAGTTGCAACAATTTATTGTTTACTTTAAAAGGAATAATGTAACATACGATCAACAATTGACTCCTTAAAATTTCATCAAGGTAGACGGCCCTTGAATTTCAATTGTGTTTATTTCCCATCCTCTGATATGCCAATGCTTTAACAACAAGTTCAAAATTATTGCTATATCTTACTAACATGGTCTGATCAGCATAACATGATCACTCTAATAAACCATTGTGATATCTTGTGGAAGAGAAGAGTGATGAAGATCCCTGGAAGGTAAGCTATAACTTAGGGCTGGAGTACTGATTTGTTCCTGAGGGATATGAAACTTTGTCTTGTCAAGAAATAGAGCAACATGTGAAAACCATCTCTGGCAGTGAAATTTTTATTACCATAGTGAAAAATGTGAGGTAAGTTACTGATAAAGAAAATATTTTTTTATTTGGGCTTATATTTCTTGAGGTACAGGCCAATGAGTGAGTTCTTAGATTGCATTCTTATGACTAGAATTCTGAGGTAAGCAGAACATCAAATAGGAAGTGAAAATTGCCGTGTGTGTGTGTGTGTGTGTGTGTGTGTGTGTGTGTATGTGTGTGTGTGTGTGTGCGCGCGCGCACGCATGAGTGCAATGTTTGTGTATGTGTATCTGTCTGTCTGCTTTTTACTCCTCTTCTTTTATAGCCATATGAATTCATTTTGAGTGAACCATTCTGAATTTAATCTCAATACAATTCCAACTGCTTCATCTCTAAACACTGTGGGCCTTTAAAATTCAACCTCTGGGTACACCAAAATGAAGTTTAAATTTCTGCACATGAAGTTGTCTAGAATTTCCGGATCATATCCAAATCACAGAAACCTCTGACTGCACAAACTAATGCTTTTCCCAAAAGGCAAATGGATTTGTAAAATTATAGATTACTTTTACTTTACTATGAACACTATATAAGTGGGATGATACAGTTTCAAAACACAGTATCAGTTTGTAACTCTCAACGTTTTCAAATTCTATTTTTAAAATATAGCCATAATGTTTTGTTCCTTAGTACTTTATTTCATTTCCATAGAGTATTAAAGAATTTACGGCACTTCATTTACTTGTCCTCTCATGATCGAAATTGTTGTTTTCCTTCTATATTTTTATAAAAAGTACATAAGACTGTCCTGTAATTTGTTGAATACATATGTGAATTTCTGTGGAGAAAATGCCTAAAAGTGGAAGTTTGTCTTGTATGCTGTGTTGTTCTTCAATTTTATCAGATTATTGTACAGTATCATTCAGTGGTTGTACCAATATTCATTTTAAGCCACTATGTTCTTAATTTATGTAAACTTCATTGAGAAAGATAAAATATTAGTCCAAAAGTCTGTATGTAATTTTAAATAACACTGTTAAAATACAATGGCTTAGTGTCTATATCATCAAGTTCAATTCAACATGACTAAGTACCAAATCCTCTATAGAAGTACTTTCCCTAAGATTGTGATGAGTGAGATATGAACACCACATACACAATGCTCTGAATTAAAAGTGCGACCTCAGTCTTTTAAATTAGACCCCTAGTACATAAGGTGCATTTACCAAATTAAGGAAGAAATCCATCACTTTTCTTACTATTACAAAATTTAGGGTAATTTTATGGAGGTATTTTCACAGGTTAGTGTATCTCATTGATGAAGAAATGATTAGTTCAATACAAAAATAGGTATGAAACTTTTCCTATCTGACAAGGTCAGTCAAATCCCCTCAGAATTTACCCTGGAACCAATACAGCATCATGTGGATCTGAATGAGTTACAGCTTTTACTTGACCAATTTGACCTCTGTTAAAGCCTGAGAGGGTGTTTTCTTTCTAGGTGTCTTTCCTTAGGCACACTATGTGTCATCAATCCTTTTCCTCTGTGGCCCCATAATCTCCTTGATCAGGAAACTTGGGGTACCACTTAGTTACAGGATGTCACAGTAGAGGTTCTTTTATGTCTCGAGTCCTCACTGAACTTGGAAAGCTAGCATCAACATGTTGACTATCTTTTTAGCCCATCTATTTGTCTAATTTTGGTCTGTAAATTTTAGTTGTTAAACATCCAGAAGAGAAGCTTAATGATAGTATTATCTTATAACAGAAGCAGTTAAGCTTAACATCACTATTTGTCTCAATATCACATACCTTAGGCATAAAATGAAACTGCTATTTTCTAACAATCATGAATGTTTTAAATTTTAATCCCTATATAATGTTTAAATAACAATTACGCATTTTTTACACAGAAATTTAGAAATCAAACCATATACAGCATTATAGCGTACTATCTCACTACATTTTATTTTTCTTGTCCCTCATTCACTTTTATTATCTTTTTTTGCATACATTTAGTTTAAAGAGAGTACAGTAATAATTGACATGATACTAGTAGTGCTACACATTTAGAAGACCAAAATGACAGGTATTTGAACTACGGTTTTAGTATTACACATTACTTTTGGCATTGTTTTAGTTATATAGGTCTTGCCTCAATGTAACTATCCAACAGAGAAATGTAAATGCAAATTATAAAGGATAAACTTATATTAATACATTGAGCTGTAGAAGGCTCAAGTCAACAACTTCAGACAATTGGAAGCTTTGTTGATATCATGTCTGCATCTTGTCCTCTGAATAACTACTATGAAGATAATAATATGCAATATGTTAATTATTATAACTCTTAATAATCTGCTTTGAAACTGTTTCATTGCTATTTTGTCTTTTTTTCTCACTAAAATGAATAAAAAATAAATAAAATAAAATAATTCATAAAACTATGTATGGATTCAGCTATAAATAAATGAATAAATGAATTTCATTTATTCTTTCAGAAAGGTTATGGTTTCTGTCAAGTGTTTCTAGAAGATAAAAGAAAAATTTTTGTGGGAAAACTTCTGATTATAATTTTACTTAAAGTCTATATTTATTTCATCTCACTTGACTTTAAACTTTTGTTGTTTGCTCTGTGTTGAATTGAAGCTGAGATATCTCATGAGTGTACCTACTTTGCCCCCTATGCAGATTTTGTCTTCATAGAGCCAGAGTTTAAAAATGTCAGCATGACTCTATCTTCCTTCTCTTCTTTCTCCAGGATTCTTCAAAATAGCATTTCTTCCAGAGATCACACAAAATGGTGAAAGCTCTGGAATCCTAGGTCCTTGTGTGTGGTAGAGTACTTCACAGATGTGAGAAAATAAACTGAGTGGAGAATTCATGTTGCTTAGTGCCTGTGAGAACAGCAGAAGTCTGCTACAGCTAGTAGGAACATTCATAGCTGACATTTCTCTTACTAGGGCTTCAGCTACCAGCAGTACACGACACTTAGAAAAATTAAAGGGAAAATTTCAAATATAAGTGATTGGGAAGTTTTAAATGGAATGCCTCAATAGAATGATGATATTTCATCCTTCTCCTTTCCTGCCACGGCCTTCTTATTCCACGGGATTCCTTACTCAAAATATTCAAGGCCTCTGTTATGAGCCATTTTGCTTAAAGCTCCCCATCACTTTTGACATCTATTGAAGGATGTTGGAACTACTCCACTTTAGATAAGTGTGGTGGTGTTACTCTATTTCGTGTGTAGGTAGAAAGGCGCTAATGTAGTACATATTTTCATAGTACATTTTTTTTTTTGTCTTTTTAAGACAGGGTCTCACTATGCAGTTGAGGCTGGTCCTGAGCTCACTTTTGTAGCCCAGGCTGGTCTCGAACTCGCATCAATCCTCCTGCCTCAGCCTCCCGAGTGCTGGGATTACAGGCGTGCGCCACCACGCCCGGCTAATAGTACATTTAAAATACTATTCTTGGGCAAAATATTTTTAACTTGCTATATACAAGGTAGACATACAAAACAAACTAACTATGAGGGACATTAGGAAAAACATTCATTGTATACATTAGTTGCTATTAGATATAGCTGATAAATTTTGAAAACCATAGTAGGCTCATGAAAGTATTGGTAGTCTATAAGTAGAGATTAAATATAAAAGAGGATCCAGTCTTTGCATACTTTACAGAACTATGAAGATATTTTTAGTAAAAAAATAAAATCAATAAATTCTTTAGTGAAAAGGATTGATATAATATGAATGTTCTACTATTTTTCTATGGTATTACCAAGTAGTTGTTACTGAAAAAAGTATTATCAATGCTTTGATAAAACTTCTCGCCGGGAGTGGTGGCGCACGCCTGTAATCCCAGCACTCGGGAGGCTGAGGCAGGAGGATCGCTGTGAGTTCGAGACCAGTCTGGGCTACAAAAGTGAGCTCAAGGCCAGCCTGAACTACACAGTGAGACCCTGTCTCAAAAAGACAAAAAAAAAAAAAAAAAAAAAAAAAAACTTCTCTCAGCCGGGAGTGGTGACTCACGCCTGTAATCCCAGCACTCGGGAGACTGAGGCAGGAGGATTGGTGCGAGTTCGAGACTAGCCTGGGCTGCAAAAGTGAGCTCAAGGCCAGCCTCAACTGCATAGCGAGACCCTGTCTCAAAAAGACAAAAAACAAACAAAAACAAAAACAACAACAAAAAAAAAAAACCTTTGCTCATAAGCTGGGTTGTTGCAAAGACATGATAAAATTAAATCTAAAAACTGACAGCCAAAGGTAAGAACTTTATAAATTCTTACCAGTATTTGCATTTTCCCTTTTAATTTGTACAGTCAATCATAACCTTCCAACCTTCTTCAAAATTTTTGCAATTTTTAGAGATAAATGTCTACAAGTCTCTTTCTTCTGTCTATATTAATACTTTGCTATTAATGCTAAGATGTCCCTTAACATATCCCTTCTCCTGATGTAAATACTCTGAGTAACCTGCTGACTTATAAAGATGATGAATTCTACTCCTTGACTGGGTCATGCTATAGATTACAGTCATTTTAGGATGGAAAGATTACTTCATGGATCTCTCTAAATTACAAGAGTCCTTCAAAAATGGAATATTTGTCTTGGCTAGAAGGAAAAAATGAAAAACAAAGGCAAAGGTAGACTTCTGGAAGAAAGAGAACAGACATACTGTGAGCTGCTGATGGACAGGAATACCCTTTAAAGGTTGCATATGAGTCTCAGCACACACAGCAGGAAAGGTAACTTCAATTTCAGGATGACAAAGAAATTGAATTGCTGACAATATGAAGTCCAAAATGTATCTCATGCAGCCAAGCTCACATAATTTTAGCCTTGTGATATCCTGAGCTAAGAATTCAGATTTGTTGCACCCAGACATTTGACCAATAAGGGGATTCTATGCTATTAAATTTAAGTAGTATGGTTGAACTTGTATTTCAGCATAAAAGCCAATACAGTGTGGACATTTATTTTTTTTTTTTTCTCTTTTTGAGACAAGGTCTCACTATGCAGTTCAGGCTGGCCTTGAGCTCACTTTTGTAGCTCAGGCTGGTCTCGAACTCACACTGATCCTCCCGCCTCAGCCTCCCGAGTGCTGGGATTACAGGCGTGCGCTACCACGCCCGGCAAGTGTGGACATTTATCCAGAACATAGTATCTTCTTTTTGGTTCTCCGAATCGGAAGGTAAAGTTGTCTGAAACCATGGTAAACGGGTTCTTTTATCCTTTTTCCACTAATGCTACTTCCCAAAATGCTTAAATTTATAGACCTTGATGTATACTCAAAACAATAATTCTAAGCTTGCAGCATTTCTGTATATTCTAGATGCATTAAAAAACCTCAGAACAGTATCTTATTTTTTTTTGAGTAAGCAACAGCTATACTTCAGTTAATCATAGAAATATTTTGCTTCTAGAAAAATATATATTTCTTCCTGAAATAAACTGCAATACTAAATAGAATTGAAGCAAAGTGCTAAATTCAGTCAATGTCAGAATATCTATACATTAGAATATATATGTCATCCGACTTGGATTCTAAGAAAGATAAGCCTTTGGTAGTACCTATTACCTTAGTGAATATCACTGGTAATCAAAAGGATTATGTGGTTTCTCCCACAAAAAAATGTTTCTACTAATGCTAATCTCTGAATATATTTGGGAGATTAGGAATTTTCCTTCAAGAGGGATATTTTATCATTGCTTACATTTGAAGGTTGTAGGAAGGACTATATTGAATCATTATTTTATAAAGAAGCAATAAATTGTAAATTATCTATTAATTCATATTTATGTAAATAAGATTTTAAGTGTAAATATACACACTATGTTGCAAGATCAATATATAGATAAACACACAAATACACATTGATATAGACATATAGACATAGATATAAATATAGATATAGACATTTTTCCTTTATGTCAGAAATCAAACTCAGAAACTTTGCTTGCCAAAGAGGCACTCTGCCACTGAACTGTGTCCCCAACCCACACCTATCTATATTAGTAAAGTAAAATAAACAAATTATAGTCATTTTAATGATTCCATTGGATTACTACAGAATTCATCATGGTAACTAAATGTATGAACATGTTATAAAATTATATATAGTTTTGTTTCATAAAACAATAAGCCAATGGAAATTAGTGGATTAATGGCTTAGTTTGCACTATTTTGTATGAAATTTTGCAATGTTATTCAGAAATGAGACATTCTATTAATTGTACATATATGGAAAAGTATCCACACCTTTATTTTTCCTTTATTTGAAATTAAAATAACAAAGCATTAGGAGTTTCTGAGTCTATTTATCCACAATCTCTAATTGTCCAGTCTGGGCTCTAACCTTTGATCCTTTTCAAGTGTGAGCTCCTAAGTGCAATCATTACATTTGCTTTTTATTAGAGTCTGTAAGTGATAAATCAGATACAAAAGACAAGTGCCTAATGAGCTCATTCATATGCAAAATCATAAAAATAATGTTTATTTCATCAAAGTCTAGGATTCAGTGGTGTTTACTAGTTAAAATTTTCTTAAAGACTAATGAGAAACATTTCATTTTAAAGCACTTGGTGATTACATGTGGAGTTTATGTACGACAAAAATATTTTTTTTGAGAAGGCAGGAAACAAAATAAATTACTGTCTTTATTCTGGATATTGCTTACATTCATGATTAAAAGTAGAGAATCTAGTGATGGATTTTTCTTCAATAGATGTATGTTGAGTTCCATCCTCTGCATATATGCAGGCTTATAACTTATTTGCAGCAAGTTTCTAAAATCTAATCTCTAATACCTGAAGGATTCCATAAAATCTTCTGTGATATGAAAGCAGTTCTGCTTCTGTTCAGTTATAATTGGAAAGAGAACTTCAAACACAAGGTTTTTTTCTATGAGAATAAATTCATTTTCACTTTTATCTTTTGTTTGACACCACATTTAAGAATAATTACCTCCTCTCTATATATACACACACACACACACACACGCACACACACACATAGAATAAGGGTTAACTATACTGATTTGCATAATGTACCTAATTTTTGTCAGAAAAAAAGCCATCTTTTCAGAGACAAATGAAGTTGTGGAAAAGTACATATACTCAGATTTTGTTCTAGTCATCAGGACATGTCAACATTGACTTATCTGTGCATTACTCTGCCAAAGATAGACATGCCTGCAGGTGGCTCCTGCTGAGATGTCTGGATACCTATTGTTCTCTGTTCTTTGATCCATGCATTTTGTATCTTTCATATCGAAATCCCTAGGACGTGTGACCATTTGATTTTTTAAAATGCTGTCACTTCTCTCTAGGTGGTAAAATGAATGAATGCATTATTAATTTACCGACACACTGGATATAGGCTTGGATATGAAACTTCCTTTGATAATGTTGTGTTTATAATGTAGGCAGGCAGAAGACTGGAAAACACACTTATATAAATAGATGTCTTAGCTTTCTTTGTAGTGCCATGACCATACCATGTGAATTACCACAAGCTAGCCTGTTTAAGAGAAGTTCTTGGTCATTGCCTTTTTATTGATGAAATTTGTGTCATAAGAATGAGGTCTTCAAGACTAGCAAGTCTTCAACCACCAACCATCCATAGCTCCTCATGCAAACTAGGTAAACATCACTAAAGGTCTTAGTTTTAAACTAAATGATTCATTAAAAAGCCAAAACTCACAAAGACAAATGCAATCTATTCAAAAAACTTTCACCATTATTTCCTTCTATAATTTATTATTTTCCTGCAGGCCTTTAACTAGATGATTACACTTTCTTCTGGGAACTAAAATAAACACTTTTCACACACAAGGGTAGAAATGAATTTATACCCTAAACTGACAGTCCTAAGGTTTAAAAATGAAATATGAATAGCAAAAACACATTGACAACATTTTCAATATTATTAAGGTAGTTATGAGTTAAGAAACAAATCAAAACGAAATAGACCTTCAAAGTATAAAAGATACATGAACAAATGAGAGAAACATGTGGTTAAGATATGAAATATCAAAGAAAAAATTAAGTAATACTTCAAATTAGATCATAAAATCAAATTAAACTATTTATTTTATGTCCACATTGAGTTGGGATAGCTACACGCAGCTAGCCTTTTCTGACCCAGCTTGACAAAGTTGTAATTTGACCTTACTAAATAATTTATCATGATTTATTCTTAATAAAGCTTTAAATATAATAATTTTACTTACTTGCTGCAACTGTTATGTATATGAAAGGAGATAACTGCATAAAAGGAGACTAGGTAGGGAAAGTAGTTCAGTATATATAATGAGCATGACTCTACTGTGCGTATTGTGTTTTTCTAATATATGCTTTTATATTTTCCAATCCTTAACTATTAAAATCAAGTATAATTGTGCGGATGTTAATTATACAGTAAGTACTCAGCATAAAATATAAAATGATGATCTACAGAAGCATGCTAAATTTTAATTGAATTCTAGGGCTGCCTAGATAGCTCAGCGGTCTAAATTACCTGCTGCAGTACGATGCCAGCACTATATATCACACCAGCCCCACTCTCAGGGGAGAATAAGCCAGCTAAATACAAAAATGTAAAATAAAAAAGTAAAGAAATAAAAGTGTTTATTTCATCTCTATATCAAGGAACAAAAGATATGACCCTTGTTTATCAAGTTTGGAGAGTAGACTAATAAAGTTAACTTATTACTTGTACTTTTAATTGGTAGATTTTATTATCTAAATTAGACAAATTATGGGGTTGGTAGGATGGCTCAGTGGTCTAAAGCGCCTGCTTCGGAATGCTTAGGTGGTGGCAGGAAGGGCAGTTCAATCTCCAGCACCACATGCTACACCAGCCTCGCCCCCAGGACAGGATGAGCCAGCCATAATAAGTAAGTTAAGTAAGTAAATAAATAACAGAAATTATAGTAAACAGATAAGAGATAATACATAAAAGTTAGTAGAACAACTAGTTACTTAAAATAATGTTATAGACAAATGGAATCTGAGGATTGGACCATTGTTTATAGATCAAAATGTATTTAGTTTGGTTTCTAAACTAAATGGATACAGTTTTCATTAGTAGTTATTACAAATATATGGAAAAATAAATTAAATAAGGCAATAAGTTAGAAAAATCAGGTGAATGCAGATGAACTTATGAGAAAAATAACTAGAAAACAGACATTACATAAATATGTAAATTATACATTAAGTAAAAATCATTGATCTACTGTATTTATTCAGTAACATTAGGACACCAGAAATCTGTCCAAAATTAGAATGAATTAGATAAAGCAGGAAGAGATGAGGGCAAGTGTATTTGGTATAAAAGCAATGTATGTAAACATACAATTCATAAAAAAGGGCTAGAATTCATGAATCTAGCAATAAATAAAGATTTGATTAAATTAAATAATTAAGTGCTAATCTTCATGGCTACGTGGTCTACATAGGAACTCAATACTATTCAATTCTCCCTAACTCAATATTTATAGAACATATTTCCAAAAATTATTCAAAAATAAATTTTTATTTTAAAATCCCATACAAAAATATAGCTACAGATGCCAGCATAATCTTAAATCGCTTCTGGGTGGAGCAAATATAAACCTCATCACAGTGTGTTATGTTAGGAGTACTTTGTTCTCACGTTTTCAGGGAGTTGTACAATTTTGCTGTAGCCCCAAAGTCCTTTGAAAAAATTAGAAAAGGCTGTGGAAAAGGAGACTAACTTGAAACAATTTTTGTAGACCATATTTAGAAAGAAAATCTGGGCATAATCAATATATTTAGGGCAATGAACTCATAAAACAACCATGCCCTTGGCCATGCATAGTTGCATGATTTTACACTTAGTTGTTTCTCTGAGTGAAAAAGAAAAAAGAAATACACAAGCTCTCTTGGCTCTGGCATGCTCCACTGCTTGTCTTGGGTATTAAGAGACGGGGAGCTAGAAAGGAACATTTGCTGCAGACTGATGACCTCGATCACTGTAACATGCCATGGATCTATACTTTAATACCGCTAACAGATCACATCTCCTAGATTTTCTAAAGAAGATAACAAAAGAGAGACGTACATGTTGAAGTGTTTTCTAATGCAAACTTGAAAGTGTTTTGAAAACTGAAGAATCCTGAACACATTAAAGATTAAAATTGAAGTAGCTTCTGATTGCTGCCCCAGTTATTTATCACCAGTATCCGTATTACTAAAAAATAGTTAAATAATTCTTAATTTAATTAGAAATAATTAAACCAGTTCTAAAGTATGTATTTGGGAAAGTTGATCTCGAGCAGAACATGTGGGAAAAGCAAAACATGGCCAGAAAGAATGCAAAGCTTTGCTGATGTAGAAATATTTCACATTTCCTAGAGCCAAATTTTTGGTGGATGTATAACCCTTAAAATACCCAAGAAGTTGGCTCTGGTGTTACACATCTAAGCGCAGCACTCTAGCGGGCTAAAGGAAGAGTCATATGCCCAAGCCTATGCTAGGCAACTGTGCCACACTGCAAGGCCCTGTCTTAAAAAATATTAAAAACAAATAGAGACTGGAAATGTGGCCTGGGAATGAGTTACAAATAGTCTAGAAAATAACAGAGCCAAAATAGCGATATGGGAAAGAGCCATGCTCTATGAAAGTCACCTGTGAAAACTTAGGTGTGGGGTGTGGTGGGTGGGCTTTGGAGAAGGTTTCAATGAGACTCTGGGTCTCTCCTGTTCCTCACTGTCTTCATGTTCTCTCTCCTAGCCATAAGGTGAAGAGCCGGTGCTCCTCCATGCACTGCTGTCATGGCATGCTGCCGTCCCAAACACAACAGGATGGATGAGTGGGAATGGAAGCTTCCAAAACTGGAACCTAAAAACCCATTTCATTTTATGTGTTTATATGCAATTAAGGGGCACTTTGAGACATTAATATCGTCACAGAAAATTGACTGCCTCATACACATGATCAATAAACATGCCTAAAAGATTATAGAAATTAACTTTGAAAAAGAAGCCCATAATTGTATTTCTCCAGTCATGAAAAATTGTACTGTTACAACATTATTATTAATAATTATTATTATTTTGTGTTTTAGTGAAAGCTCTATAGGGTGTTCAAGGTCCCACCACTGGATCGAACTCCTAGTGATCCCCCTGTTTACAGCCTCCCAAAGCTGGGATTATAGGTTTGCACCACCACCCCCATGCCCAGAGCACACGGGGGGTGGGGGGTTTGAGGGGGTCATGCCACAGAATAGCAGGCCCCTGGGAGGGAGCCTCCTGTCCTGCGCCTGCTGGCCCTATCACGTTAAAATTATCAAAATTGAGGATTCTCACACAATTTTTATATTTCAGTGAACAAAATAAACTGAATGTTCATTAAATACTAGTTAGGTTTACCATTGGTTTTTTACTGCTTTAGAGTGGCTCTTAAAGGCTCTTAAAAGTATTTGGGAAGCTTTATTAAACATTCACAGAAAAATTGCTAATAATGTAAACATAACAGTGAAATGAATGAGAACCAACAACTTATTAATTAATTGTAAATAAAATTGGAACATTAAAATAATGCTAACAAGGGGCTGAGGAGATGGATCAGTAGAAGAAGCACAAGGACCTGAGTTCAATCCCCAGTTCCACCAGAAAAAAAAAAAAAGATAACAAACCAAAAATATATGAAAAGACAATTTGGTTCAAAAGTGTGTTTACATTATATTTGTGTTGTTAAATACAATAAAGTATGATTTTAAAAGGCTTAAATTGTTCTTTATAAATACTATTCTCTCCAGTCTAAGCTATGGCCAATTTCACATTTGGCCAGAATATTCCAAGGAAAATTTTCTTTGTGAGAATTTTACTCCAGTGAAAATTATGTCAAAGGATCTGTGATTTAAGTAGGCTATATTCATGGAAGGAAAAAATGAAAAAAAAATAAGGATTTCTACTTTACAGAATTTCTTAATAAGATTTCTCTTATAAAATGATGTGACACAAAAAACTGCTAGAGAAAATTTTATGTCAGAAAGTATGTTCCTATCTACAGATAGCATAATCAAAGCTAAGATTTGGACTATTTGGTCCAACATAAAGAAACAGGAAAAAGAAAAAAAATGCATTCCAACATTGGAATTCAATGCAAATTTTCTAATATATTTACACCTTATGGTTATTACCAATTATTTAGTGGTAAGATTCTATTTCAGATATTAGAAAACCTTAGGCTCAAAATGCAATTTGGTAAATTCAGAGAGAGAGTTATAAACACTCATTATGCCATAACAGAGTCACAAGGAAGCACTACCAAAAGACTGCACACAAGTAGCTAACACTTCGTGTTTGCTGAATACTATTAGACTCTGAGAATACAAAGACAGAGACCCAACTGAATATATTTGCCTCTTTAAATGCTTCCTTTAAAAAATGTAAAATTGAAACTGGGTCAAAGCTAGAAAATATAACTAATTATATAACATGCCCAAACTTACTTCAGAAGTTTGAGATCTAAAGAAATGCACTTAGTACACTCTAGCATTAGAGAATAAAAACAATAGGCTTAAAAATAGCCCATAAAAGTGTGCCTTGTGTATGTAACATGATCATGCAGCTTGCAAAATTATTTAAAAGTCTCATTTCAATGTTGAGAATGTTTTTCAGTTTCTTTGCTTATAAAAATAATGGAGACAAATAGAAAAGCACTGCACCTATTTTGTTCTTTTCATACAGTATACAAAATTAATTGTGATTAATAAATTAATCAAAGATTAATTGTGATGACATCATTTAATGGTAAATATTTTTCACAGGATTCTACATTACCTGTTCTGTGTTTTCCTATGATTTTAGTTCCTGTGCTTGTATGATGCTGAGAGGTTCGATTTAACAAGAACTTTGCACAGCTAGAACACTTCTGAACACTACCAGTGAAGGCAGAGAGTGGAAAGGAAGCCCTGCTACAGGGAAGTTCTAAAAGAACTGAGTCTCCTCACAAGCATCTTCTTTAACAATTAATGTTTAGGTATTTTACCTCTGACATTGATGAGGCAGGATTGGAAAACAGATGTGTGTGTCATGTCATAAAAAATTCATACAATAAGAGCTACCTCTTTCGTATAGCTTGGGGATATCGCTGTGGGGTGAGGGAGGTAGAGAGCCTGATCCCTAGCTAGTTAAGCTGGGGATGGGCAGCGAGCTCAGGGAATGTTCTCAGGTTGAAGACAGAACATACAGGTAACTGTTTCCTTCCTGAAAATCTATGGATCAACAAAACAGGAGTGGTTTTTAACTGGATACAATGAGGTTGATACTTCTTCATTAGATGTTACAATTCTTAATTTTGTTTGATACATGAAGCTCTTCTTTTTGGTGGTAAATATAAAGAGAATTCCTTCCCTTTTAACATTTTTGAGTGCTCAGCAAAGATACCAAGATTTGCTGTTGACTTTGTGGATTATAGACAGTTTTACACATTGTAAAGCTTGATCTCCATTAAACCAACAACAATCATAAGTCACTTAGCTGTTAGCATTACCTAAAGACTTGGAAAACCAAAGACAACATGCTAGGCTCAGGATCAAGTCAGAGTCAGGGTAAGACAGACACGTCTTCGAGTTGCTGCCTAGCAAGCGTGGAGCTCCCCAGCTGCCCTGACCCAGACAAGGTGAAGCAGCTCATCTGTGAAACAGACCTTTCCTGCAGGCTGCTGGCGGCCAGGTGAAGGAACCCGCAGGGCTCTTAGCTTCTCTCTCTGATACAGGAGAGGCCTGAAGAAACGCAACTGCTCCAATAGCCTTGCCTTCTGGATCAGCAGCAAAGGTCCGCTGGGCCAGTAAGTTCCCTGGTCATACACATGTGTGTTCTGATCTTTGTGGATGATACTCCTGTGTGCGAGTGTTTGCACCCAGTGAATGTATTTCACAGGCCCATCCTTTTACTCTTTACATTAGTTATTTTAATGGCTTGACCTTGTTTGTTTAAATTCTCCCTGTATCAGAGATTTTTGAAAAGTAGGCTTTCTTAGTTACTTTGCTCTCCTTGCTGGGACAAATGCCCAATACACAAGCTTAGGGAAGGAAAGGTTTACTTAGCTCACAGTTACTAGAAGCTTCATAATTTAAAGCAGCTGAATTGCATAGCAAGACTTGAGACTCTATGCCTCTGTGTCCACGATGATTATCTCCATACCTGGGAGAGACACTGCCTGGAGGTGAGGGAGACTCTTGACAGCTCATGCTGTCAGTTTAATGGTTCACAACTCTCACGGTCACGCCCCGCAGGCCCTGCCCTCGTCCTTTGGCCCCACCCCTCAAGCAGCGTGCTTGACAACCTCCCATGATTTACACGAGGCTTTGGGGAGACAATTCGTTGCAAACCATAACATAGGCATAAGATAAACTTACAAATTTGATGACTAACACTCTGTTAAATGTTTTGGTAGTATTTGCAAAAATGTTTTAAAAATTCCAGCCACTGAATTTCATCTATATGTGGCAGTCTACTACCTTGATAGTTCACACTCCAAGGTCCCATGAAGGCAAACCATGACCTCATCTCTTATTTGTTCTGTATATATTATTAAATAATTTACTTCTACAGAGTATGTGCAACTAAAAATTAAATGTGTAAAATGTATACTGTATGGAAAATAAGATAAAATATGCAGAAGGCAAGTACTTTTACCCAAATCAAGACATACATGCATGAGTCATTTTCTGTGTGTGCATGTTGTAAACCCTTTTATATGTCCTATCAGACTGCGTGTAAAAGCACACCTACCCAAGAGTAGAGTTAGCAGTATTACCACAAATGTACAGAACACTATTTTTTCATCAACATTTTGTCACTCAACAATATTTTTTGGAAAATGTCTCAAAACATTTTCTTTCTTCTACTTATTATCTAGTCTTTTCATGTAGTTGTATTGTGCATACATTTCATGACGATTCAATTCTTTCTGACTAATATGATTTTTCATGGTATAAAGGACTAAATCTCCCTACATATACATTGATAATATCATTATAACTTCATATCACTTGGTAACACTACCACTATTAGATAATTTACACAGGTTCAACTTTAATCACCAAAATTCTACATGGTAAATTTATTCTGTTTGTAGATAGGATATCTAATAAACAAGTAAATGTTCTTCATGTATGCTTTTCTTTCTCAGTAATTTCTTATTCAAAGCTAACCTGAAGCAGGGAACATAACTCAGCAGACCAAGAACCTGAACAGGCAAGCACAGGGACAGGGGTTGGATCTGCCATGTAGGCCCCACTCCCAGGCATGCTGAACAGACCACCAAGACCGGCCCTGGCGGTGCAGACCTGTAATCCCAGATGTGGGAAGGCTGAAAACAGGAGGATCGCTACAAGTCCGAGTTGCGTAGTGAGACTCTGTACCAAATACATAATAATTAAGGAAAAAAGCTAAACTGACCTCAGCAGATAGATCAAAATGTTTTGTACAGATCTGTTTTAGTTTATAAGTATGCTACCTAAATATATGATAGGATAGGTATTTGAAATTTTGAGATAATAAATATGTTAACTTAGACATAAGGAAAATCTTCATGAAATAGCTAAATTTTGAATCTCTCATTGTAGTATACTTTTGTTAGTGCTTTGGTTTCAGTGCTGATGACAGAATGCTCTTTACATATTGTCTTCTGTCCTATGATTTAAAGATGGTGTGATGGTGGACGGCCTCCTATTAAAACATGAAAAAAGCATGAATCTATCAGGAATTTATTGTCTTTGTGAAATTTTAAATTTTACTAAATTATATCATATTAAAGTATTATTTGGACAAACTTCTTTTTAAGTTCTACATTTTGGTGAATTTAACATATGGAATCACTAGCAATTTATTCGTATTCAACTTATCAGAAGTGTATGTTTATCACATAGTCTCAACAGTTCTACCAAGCACCATACATGGTTCCAAAGGAAACCCTGAGGGAATGGGACTAACATTGAGAGATACAAAAGTTACAAGTTTTTCTGTACAGATTTTACTTAAACATGCCCTTAACCACCCAGAAGAAAAGTTTAACCACAAGACATAAAAGGAAAAGCTAGATTAGAATGCTGAGCTGTAAAAGGCTGAAATCAATAGCTTCCAACTTTGCCAGTTTTACCAATAACCCACTGCGACTATTGAACACTGGATTATGTATACAACTACTTTCTCTTAGTTCAATGATAAAAAAATTTGGTTGTATCAATAATGATTTGAAAAATTATCACACCTATATCCTGTGCTCTGTGTAACTAATAGGAGGACAACACTATGCATTGTATCAAATTTTGAAATGTACTGCTAACGTGTTTTGAAACTGTTACATTGTTATATATTATTTCTTATTAAAGGCAATAAAAACTAAAAAATAAAAAATAAAACGACAAAAGAAAAAAAAAGAAAAGATATCATGTCTGTATGTTGCACTCTGAAAAGCTACTATGAAGACAACAATATGCAATGTATTAATTATTGTAACTGCCCTACTAACCTGTTTTGAAACTGTCTCATTGTTATTTTTTTATCATTAATATTAATACATTTTTTTAAAAAATTAAGAAGAAAGACATGAATTTTCTTTGGTGTGAGCAAGGGGAAGGCCTGATTCCCGCCTGCTATAAATTTCAGATTCATTATGCTTGAATTTCCTGAACATTAATATAATTCTTGGTGTTTATCTGGTTCGCTTCTCATCATTTGCGGGAATTGGGACTCACAGAACTGACACAAAAGAACACTGGTTCTCAGCAGCTACCAGTGATTACAGGTTTGAGATGCTTGTCCCAGAGGCAGATGCCGTACCTCTCCTGCCTGGACACCTGAAACAGTGGCAGGCTAATTTGATAGTTTGAAAATCCGCTGAACTCCCGATATTACATTCTGCCAGAATCTGGATTGCTTGTATCATTCTATAGCATCACAACAGCAGTTCGTATGTGCAGGAATCGTACTCTAATCATTCATCATCTCCTCCATCCCTACCCCCTCCGTCCTAATCCCAGATGCATGGCTGGGGCACCTCCATTTAATACAGTTTTGTCAACCACAAAATGAGATGTAGTTTCTTTAGTTATGTTTTTTGTTGTTGGTTTTTTTGGTTTGTTTGTTTGTTTAGTTTTTGTATTTAAGGGTCTACAGGGTGTTCAGGGTCTCATTACTGAAACAGACTCTAGTGATCCATCTGTTTACAGTCTCCCACGAGCTGGGATTTCAGATGCACACCATCATGCTCAGTCTCAGTGGCCCTCTCAGTGCATTCCTGGGGTCCAGGCTGGATTGGCAGGCCTGGGGATGGAACCTTGGACGTCTACACCTGCTTGCAGGCATTTAAATGTGCTGTTATTTGGCTGACCCCCTATGTTTATGTGTATTATAATCAACACAAAAGCAAATGTGCATGGTCATAGACAGATTTTTATACCTTTTAGTAAATATCCTGATAGGTAGGACAGATAAGAGCTTTCTTATCCCCAAAAAATGAGGTTTCAAGATAGGAAACCAATGAGAAAAATCTTTAACTGGATTATAATGTAGTTACTTTTAAACACATCACTGAGATAATTGTCTTTTAATGTAGTGTAAACCTTAACAATCTGGATAATCTCATCATTTATTCTTTAGGTAGTTTGATGTTACATAATTATCAACTAAAGTCTTTACAATGGGTAAGTACATACTCTCTGTTGCTAAATATGTTTTTAAATATTGATGTTTTGCGTTTTACAATAAAAATCCGTTACAAGAACGTAAATGGAGTGGTAGGAGAATAAAGTGCTAAAATGTATTTAATGTGTTTTCTAATGTATACACAAAATAGGAGAACCTGAATAAATGGTGTACATCGAACTAATAGTCTGAAGGATTCATTCAGGTGAGGACTTCCACCCTAGTAGTTGTACCATAAAATATCCGGTAAGATAGTGAACTTTTCAGAATAAGTAAAGGAATAAGCACAAAGTTCACATGAGAAGACATTCAATCATTAGTTTCAAGTAATTAATTTTAATATCCTTTATTACTACTTGGTATGAAAAATTGTTACCATGCAATAAAATATCACAATCATTATAATATGTATAAAATCATTGCTGATGAGAACTTTATATAGTTAGCATAATATTTAAATATGATCCATTCAATTTTTAAGTTTTCATAATATAGAATACTTGGATCACTATAAAATATTTGTTTTTCACTTGTTTAATTCAAATGCTGTAAATAGGTCGGCACAGTCTCCATAGATATGTGTTCTAATTTTAGTAAGAAACTAGCTCTCTGAAACAACAGATATGCACGTTTTCCTAACACTTTACATTCTAATGTGTTTCATGATTTCAAAGTAAACTTGTAAAGGTATCTTTAATAAGTAACTTGTGTTTTCTCTGATAACAAAAACAGCATCTACCTTCTCCATGTGGCTTTTTATTCATCTTGGTTCTTGTCTCACCATCGCAGAACACTTGGAGATTGCTGCATATATAGATAGGGCTGCAGAGGTAGAAGTTGTAGTAAGAGTTTGCAAGGGAAATAAATGAATGCAGCATGTATAATTTATAGGATTATTTTATAACATTCACTGAAAGAGTCAAATGAAGAAGAGTATAGGAGATCTGTCCATGCTGAAGGGCTGGATCCTATGACCATGTCCTACGAGATTCCTGCTGAAGATCTAGAGCCCATTACGATCTCATGTAAGTCTGCTTAAAGGATCTGATGTCTGGTGAAGGGCCAAAGTTTGGCGGTGGAAGCTAGAAAGTCTGCACCAGTGGGATGAAGGATCAGAAAGCGACGCTCAAGGTAAGGACCAGAGCTCCCTTGAAAAGGACCCACAGCTATCCTCAGCAACAGTGAGGTCTGGAGTTCCCCACGCTAAGAAAACAACTGAGTTCATATCAGCCAGCATGAAAAGCTTTTCCAGAAAAGTCCACACTACACCACCTTCCCTCTAGTTCTCTTTTTATGCTGTTGGCAACAACCTCAGGCAGGTCTTCCATATCCAGAGCCAGGTTGATGCAGTTCAGCTGCATGTTACAAGGAGGCCATTTGTTAATCTACCACAAAGGTAAAGATATAGATAGATAGATAGATAGATAGATAGATAGATAGATAGATATTTCTAAATGCAAATATATATTAAAATGATCACAACAATCTAAATCATGGTTGATCATAGACTCCATCCATATTTATAATATACGTTCAACATATGTTATGGTTTGTGTATAGGTGTACCCCCAAAGCCTCATGCAGTCATGAGGCAGCTTCTGGAATTTGTGATTAATTACTGTGGGTATGGGTTTTACCCTTCCCCTGGGGCAGATGATTAACATTTCAGTTTAAGGAAGGAAGAGACGTTAGCTGCTGGAGGGCTGTTACTCTCTCACTTTGCTCTTGCTCTTGCTCTTGCTTGCCACCATGAAAGGTAGTTTTCTGTCATGTGCCCTTCTGCTTTGGAGACAGCCAAACCTTTCCTTCCCTAAATTGGGTGTCAAGTATTTGTCCCAGCAATAAGAGAAGTGTAACTAAGACAATATATTATGGTTTAAAAGGTATGTATGGATTAAAAGAATCAATGAATTTACATTCAGATAATTTATCTCACTGGCTTATTAATTATTCAGAGTCTATAACTAATTACCACAACTGGAATTGCTTATATGAACATCTTTTCTCTTATAAAATCTTTGAAGGAAGAATCTGCTACTTAATTAGGAGATAGATTGTTTGGTTTTTTTCGGGATTGGAGTTCAAACTGATGACCTTACACTTGTCAGGCAGGCATTTGTGCCGCAGAACTACCTCGCTGGCCCCATAGAGAACTATTCTTACCTCTTTTTATGCCATTTTTCCTCAGTTCATGGCTTTGTGTCCAAATTTCTGCTATGAACAAAATACACATTATTGGATCAGTGACCAGTTTACCAAGTACAATTTAGCATAGCTTTGTATCATAATTTTTAAATTAAAATTTTGAAATACTGAGTATAATAACATTTATATCTGAAACTTCTAACATATTAAACTGTGGAGGTATACTCTTTCTTAAAATTTAAAACATACTTTAAATCCTAGAGCTAAATGGTTTCATTGATGTTTTGCAGCAGATTTTTAATGCAACACTTCTCATTTGTAAATGATATATGTTATGGTTTGTTTATAGGTGCCCCCCCCAAAGCCTCATGCAATCATTAGATGTCTTCTGGAATTTGTCAACACAAAAGTCAATAGCATTCCTCTACACAGGTAACAAACACACTAAGAGAAACTTAGAGAAATAATACCTTTTACAATCACACTGAAGGAAATGAAATACTTGGGAATTAACCTAACTCAAGAAGTAAAAGTTCTTTTCAATGAAAACTATAGTACTGTGAAAAAAGAGATCCTAGAGGATTTCAGAAAATGGAAAGATATTCCACGCTCCTGGATAGGAAGAACCAATGTTTTGAAGATGGCCATACTCTCTAAATTGTTATGCAGAGTTAATTCAATTCCTGTCAAAATACCATCAACGTACCTCACAGACCTGGAGAAATCATTCATAAAATTTATCTGGAACCAAGAAAGACCTAGAATTGCAGTGACTATCCTGTGCAATAATGACAAGGCAGGAGGCATTACAATTCCTGACCTAAATTTACACTACAATGCTACAGTGATAAAATCACCATGATATTGGCCAAAAAAAAAAAAAAAAAAAAAAAAAAAAAAAAGAAATGGACCTGAGGATCAATGGAATAGATTAGAAGATGCAGAAGCAAATACGAACACACTCAGCCAACTTATCTTTGACAAAGAATCCAACCATGTTCACTAGAAGAAAGATAGCCTCTTTAACAAATGATGGTGGAAAGCATGGCTCTTCTCATGTCAAAAACTAGAAATTGACCCTGGTCTATCAGCATGAACTAAAGTCAAATGGATGAAATACCTAAATGTTAAAACATAAACATTAAACCTGCTGGAAGAGAAAGCGGGAGAAAATCTTGAAGACATTGGGGTAGGCCAAAAGTTCATGGACAAAAATCAAAATATATGTTTAACACTTGAAAGAATCAACAACTGGAACCTCCTGAAGCTAACAAGTTTTTGAAGCTCAAAAGAAATTGCCAACATAGTGAAAAGATAACCCACAAATTTGAAAAGACTTTAAGTAATAAATATTCAGACAAAGGTCTTCTATCGAGGATTTATAAAGAACTAAAAAACATTAGGGTCCCAAAATTCAAAGACTCAATCCAGAAACGGGTATCTGACATGAACACACTCTTCTCAGCGAAAGAAATAAAGCCTATAAATACGTGAAGAAATGCTTCACATCACTAGTCATTCATGAAATGCAAATTAAAACAACACTTAGATACCATCTCACCCCAGAAAGAATAGCTATCATACATAAATCAACCAGGAACAAATGTTGGAGAGACTGTGGGGAAAAAGGGACCCTTCTCTGTTGCTGATGGGAAATGCAGACTCGTGAAACCATTATGGACAGCAGTGTGGAGACTCCTTAAAAAACTGGAACTGGAAATCCCACTCAATTCAGCTATCCCCTTACTGAGCATTTTCCCAGAAGAACGAAAAGCATCATACCATAGTGATATCTGTGCATCTATGTTTATAGCAGCACAATTTGTGATAGCCAAATCTTGGAAACAGCCATAATGCCTATCGTGTGAAGAATGGTTGAGAAAGATGTGGAGTTTAATAAAATGGAATACTACTCAGCTATAAATAATGATAAAGTGGAAGACTTCATATATAAGTGGATGTATACTGAACATATACTCATAAGTGAAATAAACCAGATCTACATGTGTAAATATCGTATCATCTCCCTAGTGTAAGAACCCAAAGAAAGAAATAAAAATGGAGAGGCATAACATAGCTGAATGAAAATCTAAGACTTAAAGGTTAAAGAATGAAGCTACTACAAACAGAAAACTTAGGAAACATGGCAGAAGCAAAACCATATACAGGATGAATTAGATAATATTTCTAAGAACCTCCAAAAGGTTTAGACACTGAGGATAGCACTGTGTAGCATTGAAACTATGCTTGGAATGCTTATTCTGGCCTTTTAGATGTGTGCTGCTTCTTTTATTTTCAGGACTGGGGTTCGAACTCACAACCTTGCACTTGCTGGGCAGGCAGATGTGTGCTGCTTCTAATATAATTTTAATTACTGCTATACTCTCTCAAGTGAATGGCTTCTGAAATTTTTAATCGATTATTGTGAGAATGAGTGCCACACCTCCCCTGGGCCAGGTGATTTGCATTTCAATGTAAGGGAGCAAGAGAAGTTAGCTGCTTGACCTGCTGCTAACTGTCTCTGTGCCCATTTTTGCTCTTTGCTGCCACCATGAAAGGTTGCCCTCTGCCATGTGCTACTCTTCCTTGGAGCCAGCTGAATATGGACTGAAACCTCCAGTAACTGTTAGATAAATAAACCTTTCCTTCCTTCATTTTGAGCGTCAGATATTTGTCCCAGCAATGGGAGAAAAGTAACTAAGACAGTGCGTATGGTTAATTTATTACATAAGGACATGTAAATGTTGCTCTTTTAGCCACTTTAAGTGTACACTTCAGTGGCCTTTATTTATTACATTGTGCATTAGTCAACCCCATGTACCTGCAGAATTCTTTATTTTGCGAAACTGAAGCCTTAGAGCTATTAAAGAATGACTCTTCATTCTTCCCTTTCCATTCCTTCTTATCACTATCGTTCTTCCTGTCTTTGTGACTTTAAGTCCTTAAGTAATTTTTATAAGTGTAATTATACATTTTCTAAGCTTTTGTAATCAATTTACTTCAGTTAATATCTCTGCATTTCATGCATATTGTTCTACATCTCAGAAGCCATTTTTAACCTGCAAAATATATTCAACTGAATATGTGCTTCAACTTTTTAAAAAAATGTATTCTGTGCAGGGTCTCACTACATAGCTTGGACTAGTAGTAATCCTCCTTTCTAAGCCTCCCCGGCTCTGAGATTACAGAAGCGTGACACCATGCACAGATTCTGTGCCCCACTCTTGGGTGCCCAAGGGTAGGGCCAGCATAGCATGTGGTACCAGGCATCAAACCCTGGCCCTTGCTTGCTCTTGCCTAAATAGGTGCTTAGTCCACTGAGGAAGCTCACCAGTCCTGTGCATCACCTTATGAACCTCCATTCACTTATCAGTGAGAAGGCATTTGAGATACTTTCCCCTTCTCTTCTCCATTGTGCATGATGCTGTAATAAACATGCAGATATATAGGCTTGAATCCCACCTTCTCTCCCTTGAGATACTGAGATATCAAGTTGTGCTACAATCATTAATTTTGTTTCCTGTCCTAGAATTGACACCAAGGGTCTTTGCACTGAGCAGAGTTCAAAGCTAAGCTGATTGTTTTTTTAATTTTGAGACAGACTCTCTCTAATTCATGAAGTTGCCAAAGCAGAGCTTGCTAAACCCACTTTCAATTTTTGTTGGAACGACCATACTAATCTTCATAGAAATTTAACTATTTAACTATTTTACATTCCCCACAAAAAAAAAAAAAAACTGCACACAGAAGGAACTTTGCTAGTTCCTTGTTAACTTTTTCCTGTCTTATTTTCTTAATAGTAGATATCACAATCCAAATGAGGTACTACCTCATCGTTACTTGAATTTGCCTTTCTATAACTATCAGATAATGGTAATATTTACTTTCAATTATTTTCTTTAAAATTACTTGGTTATACTTAGGAAGTGTTGTTTCTTAAAAATAAATAAGAAATAAATAATTGCAGTGTTTTTAGTGAAATAAAATACTACTATTTTTCTTTTCATAATGGAAATTAAACTGAACACTTGGCACTTTCCAGGAAGTCACTTGTTTGATTGAGCTTTATCTCCTGCATGAGATAAAATAAATGACTTGAAATTAGAAATATTTAATTATAAAATATGTCAGGCAAGGTAATACTGTTTTGTTAACTAATACAGGAACTTTTAACTATTCAGTTGCTACTGAAATTGAGCAAACATTTATGTATATGTTTGTCAGCTTGCAATAATTTCGATTTATTTTTTTTCTAGTAAGTTACCGTAAAATCTTCCTATCACATGAGAACTCATTATTGAAACTTGTAAATTATCTCTACTGAAATCCAACATACTGAACAAATTCATAATGATCAAAAGATTTCATAAGTCTTAATTAAATGGCATACACACATTTTTAAGTTTACTTGAACAATACAAATGGGTAAACTATAGATCTTGCTTATTTACATGGACATTACAATATGTGCATGTGTTTATGAATACTCACACAAGTTTGCTGCTATGTGTATATATACACAGACACACATTTGATATGCATTTTCTTTGCATACCTTTTTTTCATCTAAACAGACTGACAAATTCCATGACAAATTCTTGTAAGGGCATCTGGTACCATGTCAGGTATATTTGGTTGTGTTTCTGGAAGTTTATTTTTCTCTTGACTCAGTGAACACTAATATTTTCCCTAGGATTTTGTGGTTGATATGCTGCATCAACTTGAGATGTCTAAGGCTAGGCTGGGTCTGATTGTCTATTCCATGTCTTGGGGTGTAGGAGGTCCCACCCTAGAGCCAGGAGGAAGAGTTCCAGAGTGATCCAGCACAAAAAAGATATACAAAGGAATTGAGGAAGGTTTCTGTTCCCAAGCCCCCCACAACCTCCCACCCTCCCACACAACCCCCAATCCTCCAGTTCCTTGAAGTCCTGGTCCTTTTTGTATCACTTTGTAGCTCTGCCACTTCCAAAGGGCTTTGATCTTCTCAATGTAGTGTGGGTCTTCACAGTCAGTGTAGAAAGAATAGAGAGGCTTGATTAATGCCACAGTGTTGCTCCTCCTCTGCTCTTCATTGTTTTCTGTTGTCATGAGTTGCTGTTGTTTGCCTTAGAGCCAGTGGAATATGGACTAAAACCTCCACAAACTGTGAGCTAAATAAGCCTTTCCTTCCTTAATTATGGGTGTCAGATATTTTGTCCCAGCAATGAGTGAAAAATAACTAAGACATTCCTCAACTGTTGAGATTTTACTTTGAAGCAAGGATGATTATTTTTTTTGTCATATCATTAAGTTTGAAACACAATATAAGATCATGGATGACTGAACCTATTTAGAAAGCCCTGGGACCTTTCCCCAAAATGAAGTTATCATTTTTAAAAGTACTATGTACATCAAATATACCAAAATTTGTCCAAAATTAAAATTATTGGACATTAATAGTATCTTGAAAGGATACTTATGATTAGGATGTCTATCTGGATTAGGCCAGGGTTTTATGATGTCAATGATATTTGAAGATTGGTTTGGCACCAGGAACTCTACTGTTTCCAGTACCCTAGCACTTTACATACTTGCGAATTTGCCTAGATTTTATATGGCAGTTGAGACAGCTTGGGAACATATAGCTGTACATATCAGCCAATTGGAACCACTAACGAGCTGAGTGACTTTTCAATATCAACTGCTAGGAAACCACCCAGTGGGATTGCGGATGGATTTTTAAGAGTTAGCCACATTGGGGCCAGGGAGATAGTTCTGTGACACAATTGCCTGCCTGACAAGTACAAGGCTATGACTTTGAACCTCAGTTCTACGATAAAAAGCCCAAGAGTTAGTCACATCAAATTCAATATTTTTTTCTTATGTCAAACATATAGGAACAATAATGGGGAATAAAAGTCTGAGAATGAGTCTAGAATCCTATAGAATAACAGAAAATCCAACCTTGTCACTTCATGTGGTATACTGTAGAGTCAACCTGATTTACTGTAACATAGCCAAATTTTTCCAGACAAGCTTGTTAAATTCAATTTATTAATACGATTTGATGCTTCACTAAAATCAAGAGTTTTACAATTTTCTGTATCTTCTACTCAAGGTATAATTTTAAATTTTATCGAAGTATCTTTCATCTTTTCAAATGATTTAAGGCTCAAGTCATAAGAAAACACAGCACTTGATAAGACATTTATGCCTCAGTATAGTATTTACTAGTTTTTCTATTTGCTATACTCTGTGCACTTTAGTTTTATATATCTAAAACTAAACTGGCTTTGTTGGATCTCTTTAGTCTATGAGGAAATACGTTTTAAGTTAAAATCGCTTCTTTTGAAAAAAAATTTCGTGTCTTCAACCACATTAATCTGTGTTCTACAAATATTGTCTTTATGATGGTAGCCACACTGGTATTTTACTTCAAAAGTGTTTCTTCAGAGTAGTTCTTATGCTCAATTTCACCATAGCCTGAGTGAATTAATATAATCAAGGGAATCTCTCACACCCCCCCCCCACTTCATAGTGACTTTTGAAGAGTGGATAGAAAAAATGAAATCATTTTTGGTAGAAGATTAAAGGGAATGATTGTCACTGGATTTCTGAGATAAACATTTACTTGTGCCTAGGAGATTCACAGTTTTCTCTCCCCATTCTGGTGAATGTCAGCAAAGTGCATGCACCAGTAATTTCTAATGGTAATCATTATATAGTTAGAAGAAAAAAAATAAGTTTTTATTAATAGCAATATCGTGATCATCAAGTCAGGCAAAAACAAATTTGATCTTTGTGGATAAAATTAGCCTAGAGGGGCCCGGCGGGATGGCTCAGTGGTCTAAAGCGCCTGCTTGGGAAAGCTTGGGCGGCTTCAGGGACCGAGGTTCAATCCCTTGCACCATATGCTCCGCCAGCCCTGCCCTCAAGGCGGGCTGAGCCGGACATAAAAATGAGTGAACAAACAAACAAAGGTTCTGAAACAAGAAAAAAATAAATAAAATAAAAATTATAAAAAAATAAAAATAAAAAAATAAAATTAGCCTAGATTAGTATCTGTATCTCATGTAAATATAAAATCAAAAAAATTCACAAATCTTGAACTAAAATCACTTAACTTTATATAAAGCAAACTAAACTTCCTGTGACCTCTCTTTGCCCATCTTAGTTTTAAGACAATGTTTGTCAGATACCTCAATATAACTGTGATGAGAAATAGTTCACCATGGAATATGATTTCATTATATGATGTATCACCTTTTTTCACTTATTCAGTTGATGGGCATGTGGGTGAGATCTACTTGGAGATATAGTCATAAAAGTGTAACAGTATTCCATTCAAAACTTTTCTTGACATATACTGATTTTTTATATTGAAAGTTATAGTTTATAAGACAGCTTAATTTGATGTATGAACAGCTAAGTTTTCTTAGATTGGTGTCATGGTATGTATGAAGAGATTTCCATCTGCTCCACACGTTCACTTACATTTGCCATTATCACTTTGACTTTTAGCTCTTTGACTGGTGTGAGTTAGGTGCTCATGTCATTTGTATTTTCTTAATAACTAATAATCTTCTGCATCACTGTACCTGAACTTACCAGCTATTTCAGTGTCAATGTTTATGATGTCAATTTCTATCACACTTAATTGAATGAGGATTTATTTTATAAGGTTTTAGAAATTTTTAATACAGTTATACCTCAGCTATTTTTCTCAAATAATATATAGGAAATATTGTTTCATTGAATTTATCTTCAAACCATTATTTACGTTACCAGATATAAATCTGCAAAATTGGTTTTAACAAACTATAAGAAATTAAAAGGAATAAAAAGAAAAGAAAAATAGGCATTAGCTGTTCATTTGAAAAGACCAGCAAAAATTGGCAGTATAATTACCTAAATTTCCCTGCATATCAACATTAATACATATTTTTCCTTTTTGTTGTACTTTTCCTTATACAAGTTTTCCCTTCTCTTTTCCTATTGCAACGTTTAGTTAAATTTTGTATCATTTATACTGCTCTTTTTCTATTTTGTATTATTTAAAAAATAAGAAAAGGAAATATTATTTTAAAGAGCATAGTCTATCTTCCGTAGTCTCCTTTTTTTGCTAAAGATAATATTTAAATTCAAGCAAGGCTAATCATTTTACTTTGTAATTTTCATGAAATTTATAAGGAATTTTGACCTGTTTAAGACTCAACTTTATGTTTCCAAATTTGTTTATTGAGTTTCAGAAATTTTCTTTTAATATATGTTACAGGTCAAATTAATTTTTGATCAAACTTGCAGTGATCTGCCTGTTTACAGCCTCCCAAGATCAGGGATTACAGGCACTCGCCACTACACCGTTTCTCAACTGCACCTCAGCTTGCCCCAGGTGTGCAGTTAGCACAGCAGTCGTGGGGTTCAAAACCCAGGCCCAGGCCCCAGCACGTGCTTTCAGGGGCTTTAATCAGCTGAGTTATATGGCTTGCCTTGAAGTGTTCTTTATACATAATTTGATGAAAAAAGCGTTCCCCATCAGAGCCTCTTGTTAAATATAACCTATGTAAAACTACAACTTATTCTGTACATGTGGATTTTTAATGGAATTTTCCCATGCTAAATTCACTGAATACTTTGTAGTTATTCATATTTCACTGGTACTGTGGTTTGAATGTGTGATGATCCAAAATTCATGCACAGGCTTAGAAACAGAGTTAAGTGTAATGGGATTGGTGTTGAGGATACAGCTCAGCAGACTAGTGATTACCTGGCAAGCACAAGGTCCTGAGTTCGATCCCTGGTATCAAAAAAAAAAAAAAAAAAAATTGGTAAGGGATGGGGGAGAGAGTAAGGGATGAAGCCTTTGAGAAAGTATTGGAAACAGAGAGATACCCTCACCAGACATGTGATCTGTCCTTGCCTTTACTTTGAATATTCCACACAGCCCAAGGAGTGAAAATAAAGATCATTTTTATAACTTGCTTTTATAAGTGATTATAACTTACAATAAGTCTCAGGTATTTTCTTATAACAGAAAAAGTGCACAAAAATGAACAATCATCATAATCCCATGACTAGTTATTTCATGTACTGAAAGCTGATCAGAGTCTGTGACTAATTGTTTATGTATGGATCTATGTGTTAGTTTCTGTCTATATATGTGTGATTAGAGCAACATACATTGCATTATGAGCATATGAGTATGTTAACTAGCACAGATAGTAACCACGATTAATAATTGATTATGGTAGCATAGAATAGAGTTTCTACCAGTTATCAAATTTCTATTGCTAAGCTTAATCCTACACTACTATTTGCTTAGCTTCTCAGAGTTTAGAATTATAGGATTCTATCACCATGCATTGCCTGCTCCTGTTGTATTTTACATTAACATTTCTACGTTAAATCTTAATATTTTATACAAATGTAAAATTGGTTTACTTAATTTTGAAGACGTGGGATTTGGATTGAGTTTTAATAAGTTGAAATCTAAAATATTGAAGTAGATTTTGGTAAAATACTGTACTTTTCAACATATTCACTTCTCTGCTTCATATTTGTCATAAAAGGTTTTATGCTGAGTATCGAAATTTGGGACTCTTATCCTCTGAATATCTTCTTGTCCTCTGAATCGCTACTATGAAGACAACAATGTGAAATTTATTAATTATTGTAAATGTTCTACTAACTTGTTTTGAACCTTTTTCTTTGCAATTTTTTTCATTAAAATTAATAACATGTCTTAAGTATCAAGAATAAATAATATAATATAATATAATATAATATAATATAATATAATATAATATAATAACAAAAAAGTTGGGAGTAGGCATAGAGAGATAGTTTGTTGGTCTAAGTATCTACCTGGCAAGATCAAGGACTAGGGTGCAGTCCCTGGCTCCGAAGTATGCCCTACCAGCCCTGAAACCTGGCATGGTGGCCCATGAGCATAATCCAACACTGGGGAGGCTGAGAAAGGATAATCACTACAAGTCTGCACTGCATAGTGAGACCCTGTACAGAATAAATGAATAAATAAAAAATTTATAAAACTTGTCTGTGGCTTCTTCCTTTTGTATAAATTATACATTTTATTTACACAGTGAAAAATATCTAGACATTGTTTAGTGTATTGGTCAGGGTTTTACTTAGAGGAACAGAACAGATAGAATATAAGGAATGGATATTAACACGAAATATACAATCTATAAGAAATTATAATATTGGCTTACAATAGTCAGCCACAGTCAGATGAGAAAGCATGCAGAGGGTCTCTGCACTGTCCGGACTAAAGTATTTATTCCTGAGGTCTGGACTTCACTGCAGGGCTCCATGTAAGTATCCATAGGCTGATGGGTCTGTGCTGGAAGACTGAAGTGTCTGTAATGGACACTGAAGAGTCTGTGTGGATGGCCAAAGATCCAAGATGAAGACTCAAGAGTCTACACTGCAAGCCAGACAATGAAGTCCAGGCTGAATGGGAAGACTGAAGCTTCTCCGATGAAGTGGAGTCTTGACTCCTTCCTCAGCCATTTGAAAAGTCTCTTTGTGCTCAGTCATTCTGACGTTGGCCCATTGTGCCCTAGGGTGGAACCAATCATACCTCAGGATGGGCCCTTGATCCCGCTGTAGGGAGGAGGCAATCGTATCCTAGGCAGGCCCTGGTCATGGTCCAATGAGGAACCAATTGTACCCCAGGGCGGGAATCCCACCAACAGGGAACTGGACTGCTGAGCCATCCAGCTAAGTTGACACAATGTATCAACCACTACATTTAGCTTTTGAAAATTCCGAATAAATCAGCTCTCAATATTCCTATGTATGTGCTTGATTTTTACTTATTTTGGTAAATACATAGGTATGTGATTGAGACACTATACAGTTACATTATGTTTAGTTTTGCAGCAAACCACATTAATGTCTTCCAATGCGATTATCCATTTTGTGTTCAAACAAATGCATAAATCCCCAGTTGCTCCTTGGCCTCCCCAGTTGTTTGTTTTATTGTTGTGACTTTATTTATTCAGGTACATATTGAATGCTATTTCTATGCACTTTTAATAGCAATTCTTTAACTACATAAACGATATTTCAGCTTTTTGAGATTATTTTGGCCAATTTTTCAGGTGCTTTATTTGTTAATGCTTGTTTGCAGTCTTCTTTTCTAAGCCATTCACACATGCTTTAATTGGATATTTTGCTGCTATTTTTGGAATTACTGACATATTTTTGCAGGAGTTCATTCCTCATATGTGCTCTTTGCAAGTTTTTTTCTTTTTTCTCCCTAAGTGTAGATTATCTACATAATGAAATGAATCATGACTATGGTGGATTCCTTTTTTTCAGCAAATGCTACTAAGCTATGATCTTTGCTGCTTATTAAGTTTTAGTTATTTTATTTATCTATATTTATATAGATAAATATGATATTAAATACATAAATTGTCTCTATGTATATATATATATATATATATATATGTATATATATATATATATATATTTAGTTTATGTTAACATTGCATGTGTATTACCAGTATATTATCAGTATTTGTATGCTTGGCTCTAATGGTTCTTCTTTCATTTATATTTTGTTATATTTTTTTATTAATTTCTATGCTATACATATATCAATAATATAATTATTCAATGTAAGTTTCACAATTCTTTGGTATTTTATTCATTATTAAAACAATGTGCTGTGTTATCTTCAGTCCTCTTCAACATCAGATCAAATTTCTCCTCTACAATTTCAGAAAGAATTTTAAGGCAGTGCTACAATTCCCTGTCCCTTTTTGTATGCACCTAGCATAACGCTCTCCTGTGAAACGTGCAGAACTGGTAAATGTGATTTGTGATCACTCCTGTGGGTTATATACTTTCAATTGACTTTGGAATTTATGAAAAGAGAGATTATCCATGCAGGCCAACCATTATCAGGTATGCTTTTAAATGTTTTGTGTTCTTCCTGCAATACTACTTGCAGACTGAGAGGGTGAATTGGTGAGGTTAATTGGCAGAGAACTACAGCATGCCTTTGGGAAATAAAGAGAGCTGGAGCTGATAGTCAGCAAGTGAACAGGGGCTTTCAGTGTTACCAAATTAAGGCACTGAATTTTGCCAACAATCGGAGGCTGCTTGAGAAAGGGCCTCAAGATGCAGAAAGAAATAGAGTTAGCTATCACTTCACTGTCTGTTCAGTAAGGTCTGGAAGGAGCAAATTATGTCAAGCATTGCAGGACCCCTGAACTACAAAGGGAGTGTAAATTTATGTTGTTTATAGGTGCTAAATCTGCAACACATCAGCAGTAACAGAACCAGCGCAAATGTCATTTCATGTCAGTCAGGATCTATGGCCAATTATAACAAGCGTTATATTCTATCAAATCTCTGTTCTTCTGTGCACAATGAATTATAATGTTCAGACACAATTTTCATGTTTTTGTCTCTTGGTAGGCTTATTTTTAAAAACTCAACAATCATATATTTGGATCATAAATATCTTCAAGATATCTTAAGGTATGCTAAGATCTTAAATACCCACATATTGCCATCTTTGTGATTTATGTAATCTTTACATTTGTGTTTATGTTTCTATATGTGTTCTAGAACATCAGCAACTTATTTTTTACATTTTCTCCATCTAATAGTTTTAGCATTCATTACAATTTTATTGAGCAGATAACTAAGGTTTACTTACTCATGACATTTATCAGCATCTGTTTTGAGATATAATTATATAATATATGTAAAAATTCTAAGCTCATATTTAAGAACTTATTTCTAGGAATTGCAAATAAAAGTACAATATGAATGTAACAAATGACCGACTTTTGTTCACTCTATCAAACATAGATGACAATTTGCTGTGAGAGCATTGTTGCTATTAAGTGTACTGTTTTCATTTTTATGCATTTAGTGCAGTGTTTACAGAGGTTCACTAAACAGATCAGACTCATAGTGATCCTCCTGTTTTCAGCCTCTTAAACACTGGGATTACAGGAGTGTGCCACCACACCCAGTCTCAATCACAGTCTTAGCATGCTCTGGGGATGGGGGTGGGCACAGAATACCAGGGATTGAAACCCAGTCCCTGTGCCTGCCTAAGCAGGTGCTTTAGTCCGTCGAGCTATCTGGCTGGCCCTCTTATTAAGTTTATTGTTAATTCTGGACTCTTTCTGTTGCCCAATCCCTGCGGCAAATGCTGAGGGTGTCTTACTGTGATGTTGGCTATTGGCTAGGCTTTCAGTATCACTGAGAGCCAAGATCACTCTTTATGAATCACAGTGGGAGAACTGTGCACTTGCAAAGCAACTGAAAGAGCTGAACTGAAGTTCAGCCTCATTTGTCCAGGGAAGGATAGTTAGTCATTGTAAATCTATAGTTTCTTGATTATAACTATGAAAGTTACTATGGAATTACCACACACTGCAACCTCAGCTAAATCGTAGGAATATGTTGCAAAATCAGTGAGTAGTTTTGCTATTATAACTCTCATTAAATAATCTATAGATACCTTACTAATATTATACCTTCTATACAAATTATGCTAGCATTTTAGGTAGATAGAAGTGTAATTCATGTGTTTTCCCTACTGAATCCTGGATTCTTCATTATTAAGAAAGGCGTTTTTTTGTCAGCATACCTCAGTATTTTCACAAAGTACAGTTTATTTGTCGAATAACCATAAAGATTTAAATCAGGAAATTTGTTCTATTGTTACAAATTACTTTCCTAATACTTATTGAAAAATAAAATGTCCACTAATCTTATTAAAAGAAGATACATATAACCAAAATTTATTCAATAAAGGCTGTGTGGCAAGTTCACCTAAACTTAAGGAGGGTCATAAAGAGCTAGTATAATGATTTTCTCACAACTCAGAACAATGTTCCCTTAACTTTTTATTCTGTAAGAGTACATACCATATTGGGCACAAGATTTATATTTAAACTAAAGTAAGACATATAAAATCTGAAAGGTACAAGAAATAGTGTGGAAGGGAATGAATCTGCTCAATGGGAAGAAAAAAGGATGAGGAAAAAGACAAAGAAGAGAAGATATAACTATATATTTCCATAAATGTAGGATTTTTTTCTTTTTTAACATCTTATAACATTTTTAAAACCAGTTTTGCCAATTTATATCTGGTAGCCTCAGTAACTGATTTGAAGATAACATTATGCAATACAACAATTGTTGAAGTGCTATTAATGTGTTTAACAAAATTGTATCCTTTCTAATTTTTTTTTAACCTTCTTGTAGTCATTAGCAACTTAAAATACACATGGACTGAGTTTTGTTTTTTAGTTAATATTTTACTAACAGTACTTGGAAATCTATGTTTTTAAAAGTATCTTATTAAGCTTCCTGTCTTCTTTGGTGTTTGACGTTGACATTAATTAGTCACATTTTCTTATAATATAAGTAATGGATAATAGATATTCACAATAGTTAGGTAATTCATACAACTTTTCAAAATTATCTCAGTATAGGAAAGTTTTTTTCTTTCTTTCTGTTTTTTTTTTTTTTTTTTTTTTTTTTTTTTTTTTTTTTTTTTTTTTTTTTTTTTTTTTTTTTTTTTTTTT